>PVIH01010258.1:0-76732 GCA_004025045.1 Sigmodon hispidus
CTACCCAGACCACCCAGCCACCCAGGCCACCCAGCCACCCAGGGACCCAACCACCCAGCCACACAGTTAGAAATGGAGTTAGAGTGAAAGATATACAGAAGCAAGAAAAAGGGAAAAGCCGAGAGGCAAAAGATAGACAGGATAATTTAAAGTTAAGAAAAGCTGGCTAGAAATAAGCCAAGCTAAGGCTGGGCATTTATAATTAAGAATAAGCCTCCTTTGTGATTTATTTGGGAGCTGGGTAATGGGCCCCCCCAAAGGGTAAAAACAACAACAATCTCTGGCTTTGGAGGACCAGGCCCAGCAGACAGCCTTGCAGCTCTTCATGGCCCACCCATCACCTTGGCTTCAGTTTCCTTAATAGCCTTTTTCGCCCATCTTTTGGAGAGACCAGCTGATTCCTGTGTCAGGGGTGGGAGAGCTGGTTTATGAGAGAAGTTATCTTTGTCTTTATCTCCGAATGCCAGCTGCAGACATAAAGTCATAGCCAGATATGGTGGCAAACAACGGCACTGACAATCGGGACACCAGGAAGATGGAGTTTGGAGGCCAGCCTGGGCCACAGCGAGTTTCAGACCAGAATGGGATATATCAAAAAAAAAAAAAAAATTAAAGTGAAACAACAACAATAAAACCCATAGGAATCACACTTGTGGCTGCCCCCTTCTGCTAGGTGTATCTTTCCAGCTCGAATGTGGGTGGAACCAGGAACTGGGGTACCTTTGTGTGGTAGAGAAAGCCAAGGGCTAAGAACAGGCTGTGCACAAAGGGGATATTTTAATGGGAATCTGTGGTTCAGTAAGCAAGAAGTGCTGTCTAGAGCAATTGAGGCAGCAACCAAGGGCCTCCGGAGAATCTGCCCATGAGAGGTCAGATGGACTTGGTATCACTGATAGTTCATGCTCTAAAGACGTCTGTCTCATTAGTGATATCCATGTAAAGGGAACTCACAGATACAGTCTGTGGGGATCTTAGGCAAAGGAGGCAAGGTTGGACTAATGTACAGTACCTGGAGACCCATGAGGAGTAGGAAGTCTAGATGGCAAGGGGATGGAAGCATGGTCTGTCTAAGAGTAGGAGCTTGATGGGTCTTGATAAATGTGAAAAGGTGAAAAAGAAGCCGAGAAGAAACTGTGGCAACAGTTATCAGTTCATTGCTGTGTGCTTGGAGGGAAGTCAGGAAGGTATGGACGTCTGCTTTTGAGCAGCATCTAAACTGAAGCTGCATCTGTGTCTGGCTCTGTAGGCTTGGCTGCCTCTATAGGCTGGTTCTGTAGGCTAGGCTGACTCTGTAGGCTAACTCTGTGAGCTAGGCTGGCTCTGTAGGCTAGGCTGGCTCTGTAGGCTAGGCTGACTCTGTAGGCTAGCTCTGTGAGCTAGGCTGGCTGTGTAGGCTAGTCTGGCTGTGTAGTTTGGCTCTGTGGGCTAGGCTGGCTCTGTGAACTAGGCTGGCTCTGTGTGCTGACTCTGTAGGCTAGGCTGGATCTGTGAACTAGGCTGGCTCTGTAGGCTAGGCTGGCTTTGTAGGCTAGGCTGACTTGTAGGTTAGGCTGGCTCTGTAGGCTAGATTGGCTCTGTAGGCTTTGTAGGCTCTCCATGCTGGCTCTGCAATGCTTTGGTACCTCTGTGTTCGTGTTAGAGCTGGTTCTGAACCAGGATTAGAGTGGCTGGTGGAAAAGAAGAGGAAGCAGAGAGGCAGAGAGAATCCCAGAAAACATAACCTTAAGGCAAACTTTGAAACTTCATTTCTGGTAAGGAAATCAATAATAGGAAGGTCAATTTAATTGATTACATTAAATCATAATATAAACCAATGAAGTGATTTCTAAGAAATTTTGTTCAAGATCATTAAAGGTAAGTGGGGGAAAATCCCTCACAAAAATTGTCAGTGAGGAATACAAACAGTTTCAGTGCTATGGTTATTGAATGCTCTGGGTTTACAGGTTGGTGAGCACACACCTGAAATAACCAGAGCAATGAGATAAAGAAAAACAAGAGAAGGTGATGTGTCCATGGGGAAAGAGTGTGTGTGAGAATATGTGCAAATGTGTGTGTGTGAATGTGTGTATGAGCATGTATGTGAATGCATGTATGTATATGTGCTTATGTTTGTGTGTGTGTGTGTGAATAAGTGTCTGAGTGTGTGTAGAATGTGTGTGTGAGAGAGTGTGTGTATGTGTGTGTTAGTGTGAGTGCATATGAGTGTGAATGTTGGTATATATGCATATGATTATGTATATGTGCATATGCATATATGTGTATATGTGTACATGAAAATGTCATAATGCAATTTGCTATTATGTGTAATTATTATGTACTAATAAAACATTTTAAAAGCACACTTAAAAAAGAATACAGAAAGATTTCTTGCCTGCAGTTAGCAAAGAAGAGTGTAGGAATCAACTCCAAAGCAAAGTCATCCTGGAACAAAGAACATTTGGGGATTATTTTCTGGCAGCTGTTACACATTCACATAAAGAAACATTTCTGGGACAGGCTCATTCTCAAACCTGCTCAATTTAAAATATTAAAATGCATAATAATGAACATGTTAAGTTTAATGTTATTGTCATAGTGTGTTGTTTATTTGTTTTTGCCCACTTGACACACCCTGGAAGAGAAAATCTCAACTGAGGAATTGCCTCCATTAGACTGGCCTGTGAGTGTGTCTGTGGGGCATTTTCTTGGTTGCTAATTGATGTTGGAGGACCCAGCCCAGTACTGACAGTGTACATCTGGGCAGGTGGGCCTGGGCAGTGTAAGGAGGTTGTGGGTAAGCCAGCCACCTCAGTGCGGAGCTGCCTCCATGCTTTCTATTCTAGTTCCTGCCTTGACTTCTCTCAAGGATGCAGTGAGTGAGACCTGTAAGCCAAAGAAACCCTCTCTTCCTCAAGCTTTTTTTTTTTTTTTTTTTTTTTGGTCATGACATTTATCACAGCTACAGAAGTCAAACTAAGATAAAAATGATAAGAAAAAACCCAGACAGAAACATTCTTAGGAACTAAGCTTGCGTCAGAGATACCTGGTTTGCATCAGAAGTCCAGGCGGTGGCCAGTGAGTGGTGTGCTTTTGTGAGATGTCTACCTAATGCTATCCATTAATAAAGTACAATTAATACTGTCCCCAGAGACCTCTCAAGTATGTCTTAGCTGCACTCAAAGGAAAGAACATTTTGAGGGTGAGTTAATATAGGTCCCCATTCCCCAGGTTGGCTGCCTTCTTTACCTGATAAGACTATCAGAGAGAAATGATCCACAATCCACAAAGAAACATTCTAGACAAAAAGTGAACACTGGGAAAAAAAATCTGTTAATCAGAAATTCCACCAAGGTTCACTATGATACAAGGGACCACTCTGATGACCTCCATGGACATGCAGAGAGACCTGGGATATGATACAAGGGACCACTCTGATGACCTCCATGGACATGCAGAGACCTGGGACAATCAGTGACGAAGCCTCACAGACCCAATCAAATGACAAACCAGACAGAAAGCAAATGCAATCATGAAACAACAGTGAACACAGACTTAAAAAGGGCTTTGGCAAATTTAGTTAATGATTGATTACTAAAAGAAGAAAAAAGCAAATGAGCATATATTCTGTGCATTTTAGTTTTTAAGTATGAAGCACTGAACAATAACAAGAAGACATAGGCATGATGGTGTCAGTTTCTCACTGAGTACAAGTTCCCAGGAGTGTCTCTTGTTAATCCTTAGCTTGGTAAACACATAGAAAATGGGTAATAAATACTTGTTTGGGAAGAAATGAATGAGGGATGTAGGAACAGACCTTAGATTGATAAATGTACTCAAGATCCTGCCTTGTTTTCAGAATGACTAGAAAGTGAGGAGTTCTGCTTATTGTCGGCAAAGAAAAAAAAACAGGTTCATGCTAAAATAAGGGAAATATCTTCCAGAAGAGAAAGGCACCCCACATGCTTTAATTAAGGAGTGCCCAGAGTGAAAAAAGTGGTCCTCCACAAAGATGAGTCCAATATTGGTTATCCAGAACTAAATGGTCAACCATGTAAGCAACACTGAGCATATTATTTACACACACACACACACACACACACACACCAATAACAACTAAAGGAAAAGACGCCATAGATTTGAGAGCAAGGAGGATGTACATCATGAAGTTAGACAGAGGAATGAGAAGGAGGAAATGGTTAATTATATTTTAATTAAAAGTTTTGTCAGCCTATCTGAAATCAGAGAGGAAAAAGAAGAAAAAAAAAGCAAGAGGTCAGACAAGGGAAACCAGAAGGTAGAAATAAATTCAAATATATAGATATAGATATGGATCTATCTATCTATCTATCTATCTATCTATCTATCTATCTATCTACCTACCTACCTACCTACCTACCTATCTATTTATTTCACAATGTAAATCAACTCACTTTGCCTTTTAAAAGGCAGACACCACCAAGCTGGATGAGAACAAACCAAATTCAGAAACTTCTAAAACAAGTTACCATTGAGAGGTTAAAAAAGAAGGCCTAGGAAATGATCCTGCAGATATACATTAATCAAAGGAAGCATAACAGCATGAGTAACAAATTCATAGCTTTAGCTGAAAAAGGAATTCCAAAAGATATTATAGCAAGAATGATTCTCCAAGGGGACACAGCAGGTATAATCTTGTATGTGTCTAAACACACAACTCAGAGGCACATAAAGTAAAAGTGAGAAGAAACAGCGCTGAACAAAGTTGGAGAACTTTGAAATGATCAGATTCAAATAAAGTTAGAAAGTCTGTGGAAGATGACATTCATACAATAAACAATTTTGACATAAGATTTATGGATACAGAAGTCTGCATCCAATAATAACATAAACAATATTTAGGGACTGGAGAGTTGGCTCAGAGGTTAAGAGCACTAGCTGTTCTACCAGAGGTCCTGAGTTCAATTCCCAGCAACCACATGGTGGCTCACAACCATCTTTAATGATATCTGGTGTCTACTTCTGACATGCAGGCATATATGTAGGAAGAACACTGTATATATAATAAATAAATAAAATCTTTTTAAAAAGATAAGCAATATTTAGTTTTTTAAAGAACACTTGCACTATCAAAGAGAATGTCATGTTAGGGCACAATTTTCAAGCAAGTTTTTTATTACTACTGTAACAAAATATTTCATTTTAGACTACTAGCTAATATCTCCTACTTCATAGATCCAGACAACTTTCCTGGCTTACTTCATATAATGTTCAAAAAGAGATAGTTTGCACATCATACATACGTGTTCATGAAACAGAGAATAAGTTGAATATTTTTTACCCACAATATTCAGAATATTCTTACTCAGAATAACAGAAAAGAGAATGAGCTTTCAAGCAAGATGGCTATCTCTAAGTAATGGAGTGAGCAGCAAGCAGCTTGGTTTAAGGTGTGAGCCCACTGCTACACTTCCTGTACTGTGGTTAGGTTCCTCAAGTTGGATGGGATGTTGTTCATAGCTGTGACTGAGGCATGATGGGGGGGACAGACAGAGAAGGCAAAATACTTGAGTAAAGCTAGCCGAAGCCTTGCCCTAAGAGACTCAATGGTGCGGTGCTGAGGACTCAGTGTTAGTCTATGCTGTTGGAAGACTAGGTATTTACCAATAGCGTGAGGTAGGCTAGTCACAACAAGCAGAGAACCTCCATACTGATCACCAAAGGTGGCCCGTTAAATAAGCACAGAAAAGTACAATGAAGGAGGCGAGTTGATGTCCTGGGGATTATAGATCAATTTGCAAAGCCTCCTTGGCAGTGAGTACCTTTTGGTCAAGATTCATGAGATGATGCAGATTTTTACAATTTGCCCCTGTATATTGACCAACCAACTTCCCCATCACTGAGATCCAGCCCTATTTCCTAGTTGTGATAGCAGGCTAAAGTATTATCAACCTCTCATGAGTTAATGCCTGTCTGGTTGTCTCTCATTCCGGTCTATTAAACAACAGAGCACACCGCTACAAGTTTCCTCTCTGGATTTCCCCTTCACTGCTGCTGCCGATATACACAAGTCCTGCAGCTAACTGTGCTGACCAACCAATTAAGTCAAGGGCAAGTTGTTGATACAAGGAAGCTGACTTTATTAAAAAGTCGACTCAGGCAGAAGAAGGGGACTCTTGTTGCCTACACAGGAGATGCTTTTTGGTTTTGAAAATGAGAAAATGAAGACCATGGGCTATTCTCGTCACTGATTCATTTGCCCATGGGTGCTTAAATTAGTTATAAAATACAGTACACAGGCAAAGCTGCCTCAAGTATTTCTTACTGATTGGCAGACATCCCCATACACACCTGCTGTGAAGACAGCTGTTAGATAACAGTAGATATGCATCCACTTTAACAACCTTAGGGCAGGTTCTTATGAAGAGAAACAGAAACTTTCCACCGACAAGAATATCAACTTCCCAGCCTTGTGAGCTAACTGCCTGGGAGGTAAGCTCTCAGCCCACTCACACCCAAAAATGGCTAAAACCCCTCAGTAGTGTCTACTTATGCTCTTAGAAGAGACCCCAAGCCGGAAAGCCTTAATCAATTGCTCTAGCTCTCAACCAACAAAAATCATATATAAATAAGCTCATAGTTTTAAGCTACTGGATAGTTGTTTGGGTGACTTATTACGCCTCAATAGATTATTTATGGACACACTTCTGTATCTATTCACAGACATTGGTATTTTCAGAGTAGCCAAGGACTTCCGGAGGCAGAAAAGGGCAACAGGATTGGAAAGGAGCTCAAAGGAAGTTTCAGAAGGATCAAAAACATTTTATTTTTTTAAAAAGCGAAGGGCTGAAGAAATGCCTCAGTGGTCCAAATACACTTGTTGCTTGCTCTTCTGAGGACCCAGGTTCAGTTCCCAGCATCCACATGGCAGCTCACAACCATATGTAATTTTAGTTTTAGGGAATTCAGTGCCCGTTTCTGACATCTGCAGTCATACATTCAGTATCTATCTATCTATCTGTCTATCTATCTGTCTATCTATCTATCTATCTATCTATCTATATCTTATCCATATATATGCAAAACACTCAGACACATAAATTAAAAATAAACCTTAAAAACAAAAAAGAGATATGAAGCAAATGTGATACTTCTTTTTTTCTTTTCCAGTGCTGGGATGGAACCTTGGGCCCTACACGTACAGGCTAGACAAGTAGTGAACTTCTGAGCCCCATCCCCACTTTTAATTTGTGCTTAAAAGCTAAGTTAAGATACTGGGTTACGCTCAACTCATGGAACATGGAGAGATTGAGCTAGTGCCTACATAGACCTTTCATGCCTTCCTTCTAGTGCCTTTGGTGATCGAAGAAGCTACTCTGCAGGTTGCTAAAAGGGAAATGTAAATACGGAACCAGCCACAAAATCTTTGATTTACAATCTGTCCTGCCTACAAAATATGCTAGTGCAATGGTGGCACAAAGCTTATGGGGTAATCAACCAAGATCTGATTTTATTTAAAACCTGTTCTATGAAATGGAACTCATATGTGACACTGCTTTTGGGGGACCAAAAACCTTAGACTAGATAGGCCAGGGACCCAGAGAAAAACTAAATACTACTGATCTACCAAAGGAACACAGTACTAAAATGATTCCTAATGACATTCTGCTACATTCATACATCAGCCATCATCAGAGAAGCTTCTTCTTAGAGCCATGGGTAAAAATACAGAGACCCACAGTCAGACACTATGTAGAAAGAATGACCTTGGAATGCACAGCTCTAAATGAGAGGTCTCCACCAAATCCTACCCCTCAGAGCTCACAGAACCCCACAGCAGAGGTCGAAAGAGTATAAGAGCCAGAAGGGATGAAGGACACCAGGAGAACAAGACCTTCTAAATCAGTTGAACAACTCAGAACGCCAGCAAGCTCAGGGCCCGCAGAGGTCTGCACCAGGCTCTCAGGCTATACATTATAGTTTTCAATTTAGTATTTTTATGGGACTCCTGAGTGTGTGAACAAGTGGGTCTCTGATTCTTGTGCTTTCTCTTGGGGCCTTTTTTCTCCTGTTGGTTTGCCTTGTCCACCTACAATGTGATGGTTTTGCTTTATCTTATTGTAATTTATTTTGTCATGTTTTGTTGTCATCTTTTAGATGCCTGTTCTTTTCTAATGAGAGGCAGAGAGAGAGAGAGAGAGAGAGAGAAAGAGAGAGAGAGAGAGAGAGAGAGAGAGAGAGAGAGAGAGAGAGAGAGAGAGAGAGATTTGGATAGGGGTGGGAAGCAACTGGGCATCACAGAGGGAGAAGAAAGTGTAATCAGTATATATTGTATGAGAAAAGAATCTATTTTTAATAAAAGAAAAAAGAATTTACTACAAAAAATACCGTGTTAAAGAGACTAACTGTACTTTTATCTAGGTCATGATTTTTGTTTTTTTTTCTGCTGACAGGATTTAAGCCTAAGATGTCATGCTTGCTGGTCAGGTACTCCACCACTGAGCTACATTTCCCAGCAGTAAGTACATGATTTTGCCTGACATCAAGTGCCCAACAGAAGACATTCATACATCTCTAAGGAATTGCATTTATACTTTTTATTTCTATGAGTGAAATGTATATGAAGGAATTACAAGAACAATTTACTACGATCAAAGAATGTGGAAGTGGAGAGGGAAATCCTGTCCACCCACTCATAGCAGGGATGTCTTTTATAGTGTCCCTGACAGGAGGTGACAGGTGCGCTTAGTCTTTTCATGGAGCAGCGTGTTCTGTAGAACAGTATGGAAAGTGCCCATCTCCTGCTGAGCAGACATCCTCGTGACTCTCACCCACGGTACTCTGCTTCCACAGCAATACATTAAAAGTTTACTCACTTTCTATGTGACAGCCCTTCAAGTGTTTGAAAACAGCAATCTGGTCCCTCTTTAGACTCCCTTTTCCTGGGAATACATCGTCAATTCCTTGAGGAAAGGAAGAATCTGCAGTTCCCAACAGTGTGCTATGTATGCCAGGTGCTTGTCTGCATCTTTTCTATCATCTCCAAGCTTCCTGCAATTATCCACTTCACAATTAGGAGAATGGGGGCTCCTGGGACTGAAGTCATTCATCCTAGGCTCCCTGGGCATCTGGAGCAGCAAAGCTACTGTCTGTGACTAAGTCCATGCTGTCTGTGGATGTGGAGCTCCACAGGACGTCAAAGTCTTCTGGTTTTCAACTCTCTCTGTTTGATTTATTCTGATTTGGAGACACCACGTGATATGATGTTTTACACTCACTCTTTGGGATATTCCCATGGCTTTGACTTTCTATCTTTCAGATATGCAAGGAAAGCATGAGAGCAGCCTTCCTTACTACATATTATAGACTAGGAAACCACAGCTTAGGAAGAGGGACACCTGGACAAGCCAGCCATTCCCTCAGTGGAAATATTGATATGCAAACCCAAATCTTCACATGCCTTCAAGACGCCTTTCCAAGACCCAGCATCTCATCAGCGCCATAAGAGTTCACTTGGACGTGAATCTGATGGAACACAACCTCAGCTGATCTCAGCGTATTTAACTAAGAAATTGTTGCACTATATATATTCTTTTAGTGATTTCTGTCCCAATCTCTCTTTATTTCATAAAATTTCTGGTATAGGAACAGCAAAATGGCCCAGAAGTCCCTTCTCCCCAGGATCCTCATAATGGAAGGAGGGAACCAACACCCAAAAGTAAGCTTCTCACCTCCACACATATGGCATTCGTGAACTCTCACACAGACAAATAGACAAATACCTGTAATACAATTACTTGAAAATAAATAAAAACTTCTGAGATTGGGCTGATCCAGCAAATGGGCAAAGGCAGCTGCTGCCAAGCCTGACATGTTTTATCTCAGGGATCCACAAAGTCAAAGAGAGAAGCAACTTCCTGAAGTTGACTTCCAACCTCCACATTAATGTTATATCAAATCAATAAAAATGTAATAAGGAACAATTTTTAAAAAAACACCTTGTGGGACATCCCGTGTCTTCCTCTTCAGCAGAATTTTCTCTGACCCTTGCCAACTCTTTTCTATCTTGTGTGCTGGATCCTAAAGGTGCCATTGGAACTATTACTTTTTCAACAATGGTGGTGACTCTTTCTGTTAGAATTGGTCACCATGACCCTTGACATGTATGGGTTTGATCTATCATGCAGTTATTGCTAATGGATGAACTCATGTGCTAAAGACTGAGTGACATAGATTTTAGGTCCTATGTCCTGAGCCAATCTGATGATGGAGAGGGAAGTCAATAGATGCTCAGATGCCAGAACTGTGTCACATGATAACCATAAGCATGGGATGTGAATCAACATGCATCGACTCTATTGGAGGAAAAGGCTTCCAAACTGTAGGAGGAGACTGATCGGTTTGGAGGGAATGACACATATAAGGACATCCCCCATCTCATCTGTCATAAAGTACTATTCTGATCCATTACAGACTGCATAATATTCCAGGGAATGTTATTCAAGGCCATTGATCTTTCTCATCTCTTCCTCAGTGGTGGGATTCAAACTGCAAGGAAAAAATCCCACTGCCATTGTGATGCTGTCTTCATTAAAGCAGTTCTTCCCTCTGAATGCTCACACACACAAACACAGATAGACAGACACACACTTGTGTACATATACATGCGCATGCACAAAGAGGGACACACACAGAGAAAGAGAGAGACTACACAGATGCACATACATAGCTTGCTTCTCTCTAACTGCTTAGCACCCTCTCCTTAGCCTGTTACCATTCTCCCAAACAGATGGTATTTGTAGACAAGAAAGAAATACACATTATTCAGCTGTAAATCTGATCATCAATACCCAGAAACTCTGAAGATGTTAGCCCATGGAAGTTCCAAGGATTACAGCAATTGAGAAATACCCAAGCAGAGGCCAATGTGCCTGGCCTGACCCAGGCCCAGGATAGAGTGACAACTTGGATATTGTAACTATCTGTTCAATGTTATGCATCTATATACCCAGACACTTGTCCTCTTCCCTGAGGACTTTAGGACCGTGTGTGAGTTCTGTGTCCCTGCAGCCAGTAGCAAGCAGAGACCTGCTTTCCTCAGAACTAAGGCAGTTCTCACTGCTGCAAGGAATTTTGGAGCATTTGCTAAGGGTTTTTCCCCAACTTCTCTATGCTTGCTGCTGTGGGAGACCCTGCGGCAGATAGAAAACTTGCTCTGTCATGGTTTATGTCCCTCTGGAAGTGTCCTGACCAAGGTAAGTAAAACATAAAAATTAGAGAAGGACAGGAGGGAGAGTTTGCATTGGTATGTTGGGAACCATGGGAATATAAACCCAGTCTCTTGTTCTCACAGATGGCCGCGTCCTTCAGTATCTGAGGCCGTATGTGCCAGGCACATGATTCCTCTGCAAATCATCACAGCTAGCTACTCTGTTGTAAGATGAATAATGACAAATGGGTGGCAGTTTTAATCTTGGATATTTTTTTTGTGCTTTTCATAATACTACTTTCATGCCAAAGTAATAGACTATGGGTACTAATGCTTTCCTGCCTCTGGTCTTACATTTCATCATCTTGTCTGAGGCTGGAAACCAATCAGAATACAGCAACAAGTCTTCTTCCTTCAAAACATGTCTTCCTATTTTAAAGATCAACTTAAATTAGTTTATTTGGTTTCTTTAGAACACAAGAAAGTGAAAACATGATGGGAATGGCTCAAATGAAACAATTCACTCATGATTCAACATGTTTAGTTAGGATATTTAAGGCCTTGGATAAAAAAATAAAATCTTGATACTAATGGGGGGAATTTGTGGCTGATTTGTGATTAAGTCCACATCTGTGTTCATAAATTATAGATAGTTATTGGGATCCTTTGTGCCACACCAAACACCAATCACTCCCACTTTGCTCATACAGACTAGCAGTTAATTTGCTCCAGAAATTTCAATACAGCCAAGTCCTGGGGAGGTGCTCCAGGGAGCCCCCCAGCCACACTACATCCTCTGCACTAATTTTGTAGAAGCCATTAACCAGCTTAGTCTGAGACCTCAGGTAAAAGTAAATCAAGCTAGGTCTTACCAGTCCCTAGGCACACAGCAGCATTTAAAAATGTGCCATGGGTCATTTTAAAACAACCAGCAAGAGTCTAAATGCACACATATTTCTGTATAGTAATTCCAGTTTTAGCATCATACCATGCAGAGATACGGACAAATATGCACAAAAATCATGTGGTGTGAACACTCATCACAACTCCATTTGTAATGTCAAGAAGTTCCTTAAGTCGCCATCATTAGGGAACAGGTGGAAGAAGTCTGTCTTTGCAAAGGAGTAAAGTTCCTTCAAAAGAGTGAGGAGAATTTATGTATGGGCAGGAAAACATCCTTGGTTTATTGTTTAGTAGATAAAGCAAGCTGGTTTCTGAGTCTCCTCCCCCTGGGGGCGGGAATAAAAGCATCCAAGTGGGCTATATTGGCACTTTTTTTTCCTCCTGTGACAGAGCTCCCAAGAGAAACAGTTCAAAAAGGGCTGGGGAAAAGTACTTGGAACATGAGGGTAAGACTTGATTTTGGATCTATCTGTGATACTACAGGTATGGTTTGTGCCCATCTGTGATCCTACCACTTGCTCTTATGGAAAGATGGGAGATGGGGATCAGAAAATTAGAAGCTCATTGGCTAGCTAGCCTGGTACTCTCAGTGGTGAATGATGAGATACAGTCTGAAATGAGGTAGAAGCTGAGGACTAACATCCAGGATCTGACCTGCACATAAGTGCTATGGTACGAGAATGTAAGATACCCAAATGATTTTTAAAAGGTAGAAAGATTCTGGCTTTCAGTTTCAGAGATTTGGGTCCCCTGTAAGCTGGTTCCATGTTTCTGGGCCAGTGATGAGGTAGAACTTTTGGACATGCTGGAGTACAGCAGCTTGGCTCCCTGTGGTCAGAAAGCAAAGGCAAGCAGGCCTAAGTTAGTGGGGTCATTCCTCTCGTTACATCCTGGCCTCCTGCCATGGGATGGCACATTTGCATTCAGAGTAGGTCTTTCTCAGAGCCAGTCTTCACAAATGCCTTCTCCAATGTACCTGGAAGTGTTATTTACCAATCTCCCAGAGCCTTCTCAAGACAGTGGAGTTGACAATCAAGATTGTCATATAGGTCTTGATGCATCAGGACATGTACTCTTCAGGCAGACTGCTTTAGTTCCAGGTCTGGCTATGGTACCTACTAGCTGGTTACCATAGGAATATGAAGGAGGCCTTGGGTTCCCATTCTGTAAAATGAGACTGGTAAGAACCTTCTCAGAAGCACATGATGAATTCTCATAAAACCAGACAAACCATTAGCCATCAACCCTGGGGAGCTGGGCTTGAGAAAAGAGAGAACTTTAATTTTATAATAGTTCCTTCCTGGCTACTTTGTATTTTTGATGAGAGCACTTAAATGGACTTAAAAAATCTTTTTATCCATGTATGTATGTGTGGATCTGTATGGATGCCCCAGGGCCTGCCAGGATTCTTCTCATCTCCTCATAGTAGCTCCAAGATAACAGATAAGCAAGCTGCCACAGCTGGCCTTCTTATGGGTTCTACAGATACAGATTCATATTCCTGTTGCGTCCCACTGAACTATCTCCCCAGGCTCTGCGTGGATATCAAAAAAAATATTTCTGGGCTGGGGTTATAGCTGAATAGAGAAGCCTTTACCCAGCATGCTCAATCCACAACACTATAAAAATGATACAGCACTCCCCACACCATGAGAAGCTGTGTATTAGTAGATGACAGCCATTGCCATTCCTTACTTAGATGGGGATTATCAGTAAGCTGAGGCACAAATTAAAGAACAGATGCTCAATGTATATAGACACTCTTCCCAGGGGAGGGAGGACCACAGAAAGGTGATTTCTTCCAGGAAAAGAGAACTCTATTCATAGGAAACCAGGTCCACCACAAACTGCAAAGCCCTTGGCACTAGTGACTACTTCCAATGAACCTACACTTAGAGACTTTGACAAAGTACCATGCTTTTGTCAGCCGGGAGACTGTGTCCCAAAAATGATGGAGGCTATGTCCCTGGGATGATCTTTTAAAAGCTCAAATGTTGTCAAAAGAAACATTGTTTGTTCCTGTTGAAACCTGATTACAGGTCCCTGGGCTCCTTTTTCTCACAATGATTATTTCACAAAATTTCAAACCTGAGATCTACCTCTGCCTGCTTTGAAAAGCAAGCATTCCTCCAACAACAACAACAGAGGCAAAATCTTTTTCTGGCAGCCATCTCTTTTAAAAGCAAACAAGCATAAGCAAACCCCCTGACTTTCTCATCTCTATGGGGAAAAAAAAAAACCTAGCCTGGGTAAGTTACCTTGTCTCAGAATGAAAAAATGACCTCTTATCAGATTCATAAGAGAAGGCAGATGCAGTTATACATACTCAAATTCCTACCTGGGGTGGAGGCTGGGGGATTACAGTTCAAGATCTGCCTATGCTGGGTGCTGTACTGTGCATTGTCTGGTGACCATCTCTGGGCCTACCTGCTTGATGCTGGTAGTATTGCCATTGAGCATTCCAGGGGTGACAACCAAAATCATCTCTAGGCATTGTCAAATATCCCTTAGGAGTGGGGTATGGTAAGAGAGATTGGACAAACTTGGTGAAGATGGAGAAAATTTTGATTAGAAGATAATGTTATAACTGGCCATGTATGAGTGACATTTCAGGCTCTCACTAGTCAAAGCAATGAAGACATTTGGTAAAGATACAATAGGATCCTAGAACCTGGCATACTTCCGAACTTGAGACACAGAGGAAGATTAATAAATACAATGACTTCAGGAAATGAATGTTGTCTTGGTCAGCCTGCTATTCCAGGTAAGAAGGTAAGAAATTTAATAAGAAAATTGATCTCTACGCACATGGTGAAGGAGAATCTAATGAGCAACATGCCAGGCAGATTCAAAAGCCTCCAATTATTCTCCCTAATATAGGCTCAACCATTTTTGAACACAATTATAGACTTGAAACCCCACAGGGGAATTCAGTGGAAATCATTTAAACATTTATTTGATGTGAAACCTCTGACCCACGCAATTCATAGAGCAATTAAAAAAATGGAGCCTGGAAGATTTGACAGTAACATCATTTTGGGTTTTGTTGACAAATGGTCAATATAAATAATCACTGGCGGCATCTTAAATTAGATCCGAATTGGAATAAGAACGGAGAAAGTTCCCAGAGGGTGCAAGACCGGAAACTGTATTATCCAATATACAGCGCTCATTACCAACCTGAAAGTAAATTTGACTTTGATTAAATTTGTAGATAAGACAAAAGCAAGTGAGAAATGGAAAATACAGGATGTAAACGATTGAGTCCAAAATATTTGAGAACTTTGATCAGAATGCAGTCAGGTGAAATTGAATGTGAGAAGGGGGAAAGATTCCATAGTTAGGATTAGTTACTCGTGAGAGCCTTAGTAATCGGATAGCGCACACTGGGGGAGGCTGGGTGGTGGATACGCGCCAGGAAGCCTTGGTATGCCACCCACGCCACCTCGGAAGGTGGATTAATAACAGCAGCTCGTGTTGAGGGAGGTTTTGTAGCAGAGGAAGTGAAGAAGTGGCAGATCAAACCCGTGAATTCTGAAATCCTCAGTGAGAGCCAAGTTTTGCCTCAAGAAAATGGAAATGCTGGTGAAACTGGTGTCCTAGTGTGTCTGCAAGATTAACCCGATGCTTTGCCAGCTACTCTTTCTTCCTCTCCCCCTCCTTCCTCCTCTCCCTCCTCCTCCTCCTCCTCCTCCTTCACCATCAACTTCACCTACTGAGTTTCCACACACATGCAACCCCCTCAAGTCCCCCCAAAACACAAAACAGCTCCCCCAAACCGACCCCCCCCATACATTATTTTGCTTTAAAAATTTCCCTTTAGCTCTTCTAGGAACTATTTTCACCCACCCGTTTCCACGCGAAGAAACTGGAATGCAGAGGGAGGGGATGGAAACTTTGTCCAGGATCCTAGTCAGTGGCAGAGGATTACCAACTAACTGTATTCATTGGGAAACAGCCTGCAGCATAAGGAACTTGAAGAAAAACCTCGGAGATTTGAAGAGATTTGAGAAGTGGTGAATTCTATTTGTAGACAACGTCGTCCGAGTCAAAGGAGGAGAATATTTGTTTTCCATCTGCTCCAACCTGAGCTTTCAGAACCTTCTTGCATAATCTAGGAACTCACTTAGCTGCAATAAAGACTTTTCAAACTGAGGGTTAGATGCACAGGGGTTTATTTGTCACATGTACTGAGAGGACAGAGTGGGCCAGAAACTAGGGATGCTCTTGTGTGTCAGCAAAGCCAAGACTCTGTAGGTTTCCTGCTGGCTTCCGATGGCACACGATGGCTGGTGGAGCTCTGTTGGAACACTCAGGTTTAAGGGACAAAGGAGAAAGAGAATGTGTTTTTATAGTTTATCCCTTAGACCAGTGGTTCACAACCTTTCTAATACTGCGAGCCTTTAATACAGTTCTCATGTGTGGTGACCTCCAACGATAAAAGTATTTTTGTTGCCACAACTGTAATTTTGTTAGCTATTAACTGTAATGTAAATATCTGTGTTTTCAAATGGCGTTAGGTGACTCCTATGAAAAGTCATTCAGCCCCAAGGAGTCATGACCCACAGGTTGAGAACCTTTTCGTGATCAGCCGTGCAAAGGCTTTTCCAAGAGGCACAGCGGTCTTACTTAAATTCTCATTGGCCCTCACTGCTCCTGAGGAGCCTGGGACAGCAGCAAGGAAGATGTTGCCATTGAGCACAAGCAGCATCTCTACCTGAGCCTGGGATTCAGGCTTTCTTTACAAGGGTGAAAGATTTGGAACATTGTGGGTATTGGGTAAACTTATGATATCTCCCACAGATTCTGAATCGCCCACTTTACCTGGGAAAGTCGAGTCCTTGATCTGAGCCCTGGATATACTATAGTTGAAGCACGGTCCAGGGAGAGCAAGCTAGAACCATCCTTGTGAGTCTCCCCAAGTATTTGGGAATAATGGAGCAGGAAGGATAAACTTTTGTACCAGAAAAAAAAGTCTGGTCAATGACGACAAACAAACAAACCAAAACAAAATACAAATTAAAAAAAAAGTCTGGAAATAGCCCAGATATCCATCACTGGTGAATGAGTAGACACATTGAGGGATGACCACATAAGGGAATAGGACTTAGTAGGAAGGAACAAACATCTGACACATGCAGTAGTGTGTCTGAGTCTCAGAAGCATATGGCAAATGAAAGATGCCAGATGGGAAGGGTTGTATACTGTAGAACATTGCTAATGTGGAATTCTAAAACCCAAACTGGTCCATTCGTTGGGGCACAGGCTGGAGGAACTATCTGAGGTGACAGAGATGTTCAGTGTCAACTGTGGTGATCATAAGCATTTGCAAAACTCAAGGGATGTACTTAGTATGCAAACTATACTTTAGTAATGTTGATTTGTATTTTTTGTTGCTATTGTTTTTTTAAAACTTTTATTTAAAATTTTTTTTTGTACAATATATTTTGGTCATTTTTCCCCTCCTCCAGCTATTCCTAGATCCACCTCTGGAGTCTATTTTGTGTTGTCCAACTGCTGGTCATGAAGTCTATCCTAGAGTGTGACTGATATACCCAGTGATGCTCTAATGGAGAAAACTAATTTGCCCTTTCTCACCAGGTCTCAATTACAAACAGCTTCTTGGTTTGGGGTGGAACTTTTGTGTCCATTTGCTCTTCCTAGTGCTGGGATTTTTCTGGTTTCATATTGCCAGTCTCTGTGAGTTCCCATGTGTATTAGTCCTGTTGGGTCTGGAAGACACTGTTTCCTTGGAGTCACCTGTCACCTCTGGCTCCTATGGTCTTCTATCTTTTCATCTCCTCCTGAGTCTTGAGAAGAGGGATTTGATAAAGACATCCCATTTAGGACTGAGTGCCCCAGAGTCTCTCACTCTCTACACATTGCATAGTTGTGCATCTCCTTAATAATTCCCATCTACTGTAAGAAGAAGATTCTCCAATGGGGGATGAGCAATGCTATGCTTTATAAGTCTAACAAAGACTATGTACCTTTAGCTGAACAATTGTCATAGATTTCCCCTAAGCCCATGACCCATCTAGCCTCAGATTCTTGCCCACTTATGCAGAATCATGAATGGGTTCCATTTCATAGAGTGAGCCTTAAATCTGATTTTAAAAATGGTTGGTTACTTTTATGACATTTGTGACACCATTGAACCAGTAAATATTGCACGCAGGTCACAGTTGTAGGTCTCAGGTCTTGGAACTGGGTGATAATGATAATTGCTTTTCTCCTCTAGTGGCATTCGGAGTGCCTTCCAGCACCTTGAGCACTAGCCACTAGAGGTGAACACCAGCTTGATTTCTCCTTGTTTGATGACATGGGTAAGTTGTGCCTTCAGCAATGTGGCCTTAGGTCATGTTATAGAGAGTAACCAATGGTCTTGGCGATAGTAGCCTGTGATGTTTGTGGGGTGGGAGTGGGGTTCATGAGACTCATTTGATCAATGACTCAGCAAGATGTAACCTATTCCTGCAACTGAAGGTTTTACTTGGTGGCATAAAATGTCTGGTTGGGCTATTGTCTCCCCTATTGTGTAGTAACTCCATTTAAATTCCTTTCACTTATGTTCATATTTAGGTTTCCATATGTTTTCAAAAGCCCTTTAGTGTTAGCGTTTCCTCCCCATATCCCTTTCTTTACATGGCCTTACATCCTCCTCACTACTTACTCCTATTCTACTTTCCTTTTTATTACTTTATAATGCTACGTTACATTTCCTTTCCTATTGAAGATTTTCCCTGCCCCACTGCCTTAATCTGTGGTTATATGTTTTGCAACTCAGAAACCTAAACCTTGAAAGCTAACATCTATAAATAAGAGAACCCATGCATTATTTGTCTTTTGGGGGTCTGGGTTCTCTTACTGGGGATGATTGCTTCTTGCTCCACCCATTTACCTGTGAGTTTCATGATTCTGTTATTGTTTTTTTTTAATAGTTGAGTAATATTCCATTGTGTAAATGGATTACATTTTAATTATCCATTCATCAGTTGAAGGACATCTAGGCTATTCCTAATTTCTGGCAAGCTTTTTCTTTTCCTTTTTAATGATGGCTGCACTACCAGAGTATTCTAGTGTTCTCTATTTGTTCAGTACTTAATCATGCACAGCCTTTTTATTTATTTGAAGTGGGAGTTTATTTTTTGTTCCTAATACCATTCTATAAAGATGAAATTCTAAAGTGTGTTTGTGCAGCTCAAAAATAAAGATATATTAAGTGAGGGAAACACTGGTCTAGGTGCAAGGCACACTCACAGCACCTTTTATGTTTGGTTGTCTTTTCTTTGTATATTGTAAACATTTATTTAACTTGTTGCAGTTTGATGTAAATTTCTGAAATGTATGCTCAACAATAATCATTAAAATGTTTGCAGTGTAAAAAAAAAAAAAGAATGGAGCATCAATGAACATGGATGAACAAGTAGCTCAGTAGTAGAGTGTATGCCCAAGAGAGGTATAGCTGTATCCTGTGGTAGATGAATTCTCAACCTTTTCCAGATCCCTCACAATGATTTCCACAGTGGCTGTGCCAGTTTGCACTCCCATCAGCAACAAATCAGTGTTTCCCTCTTCTAGCATTCTCAACGGAATGAGCTATCATTTATTTCATGGGTCTTGGCTGTTCTCATGGGATAAGATGAAATCTCAAAGTAGTTTTGATTTGTATTTCCCTGATGGATAAGGATGTTGAAAAATTTTAAAGTGTTTCTGAATCTTTCATGTTTCATATTTTGAGAACTCTGCTTAGTTTTATATGCCATTTTTTGTTATTTGTCTTCTTGATGTTCAATATTTTTAGAACTTTATATATTTTACTTACAAACTCTATCAGATGTGTAATTGGTAAATATTTTTTTCCCATTCTGTATACTGTTCCCTTTGCTCAAATGATGGCAAATTTTGCTATTCAATGCTTTTTAGCTCCATGAGGTCCCATTTACTACTTGTTTATTAGTTTATTACCAATATATTAGGTGTTTATTAGTTTATTACCGATCTATTAGTGCCCTGGTCAGAAAGTCCTTCCCTGTGACACTGAATGTAAGCCTATTTCCTACTTTATCTTCTATGATGTCCAGAGTATCTATTCCAGATACTCTGAGTATTGAGGTCCTTGATTCATTTGGAATTGAATTTAGTGCAGAATGATAGACATGGATGATTTGCATTCTTCTACATACAGATCTAATTTGACTAGCATCATTTGTTAAAGATACCGTCCCTTTTTTTGCAGCATTTATTTCTGTCTTGTTTGTAAAAAAAATCAGGTATTTGTAGGTGTGTAGAGTTATGTCTGGATCTTTAACTCTATTTTATTGACCAGTGTATCTGGTCTGTTTTTATACTGATATTATACTTTTTTTTATTACAATAGCTCTGCAATATAACTTGAAATCTGGGATGGCGATTCCTCTATCAGTTCTTTTATTATTCAATATTCTTTTACCTGTCCTGTTTTTGTTGCTGTTGTTTGTTTGTGTTGCTTGTTTCATATGAAATTGAAGATTGTTTTTATTTTTAATTTCTGTGAATAATTGTTGGATTTTTTAAAATGGGGATTACATTGGATCTGTAGATTGCCTTTGGTAAGATGGCATTTTCACATTACTCTTACCAATCTATGAGCATGGAATATCATTTCATAATCTGGTGTCTTCTTCAATTTCTTTCTTTAATGTCTTGAAGTTCTTTATTATGCAAGTCTTTCATTTTTTGACTAAAGTTATACCAAGATATTTTATTTTTAAAAAATTTTATTGTAGACATTTCTACTTTATTGATTTCTTCCTCAATCCATTTGTCATTTGTACACAGGAAAGCTACTGATTTCTATGTGTTTATTGTATGTTCTGCTATTTTGCTGAAGGTGTTTATTAGTTGTAAAAGTTTTCTGGTGGAGTCTTTAGAGTCTTCTATGCATAAAATTATATAATCTGAAAATGAAGATAATTTGACTGTCTCCCTTTCTATTTGTACCCTTTGGATCTTGTTCATTTGTCTTATTGCTCTAGCTAGGACTTCAAGTACTTTATTGAATAGGTATATAGAGAGTGGACATATTTGTCTTGTTCCTGGTTTTAGTGGAAATACTTGAGTTTTTCCCTGTTTAAGATTATTTTGACTGGGCTTTCTGTAAACTTTCTTTATTGTGTTGTGGTATGTTCCTTGTATCCCTAGACACTTTAAGACTTTTATTATGAAGGGATGTTGAGTTTTACCAATGCCCCTCTTTTTTTCATTTAATGAGATGATCACATGGTTTTTGACTTTCAGTCTGTTTATGTGATGGATTATATTTATTGACTTAAATATGTGAAACCATCTCTATATATCTGAGATGAAACCCACTTGATCACGAGATAATCTTTTTGATATGTTCTTAAGTTCAGTTTGTGAGTATTTTATTGAAAATGTTTGCATCTGTGATCATAAGGGATATTGACTGGTAATTTTCTTTTTGGATGGGTCTTTGTGTAGTTTTAATATCAGGATAATTGTAGCTTCATAAAAATAATTGGAAAATTATTCTTCAGTATCTATTATGGGAAATAGTTTGAGGAGTATAGGATTAACTCTTCTTTGAAAGTCTCCTAGAATTCTTTAATGAACTTACATGGTGCTGGACATTCTTTGGTTAGGAAATTTTTAATTATTGCTTCTTTTAATAGGGCTTATATATCTTCTTAAATTGCTTATTTCATCTTGATTTAACTTTGGTAGGTTGTATATGTTGAGAAATTCATTCATTTATTTTAGATTTTCGAGTTTGGTAGAATAGAGATGTTTAAATTATGTCCATGTGATTCCCTAACTTTCCTCAGTGTCTGTTATAATATCTGTCTTTTCATCTGTAATTTTATTGATTTGTGTCTTCCCTTTCTGCCTTTTTGTTAATTTGGTTAAACACTTGCCAATTCTGTTGATTTTTTTTCCCAAAAAACAAACTCTCCATTGATTCTTTTGTTTGTTTGATTTGTTTCTGTTTCATTGATTTCATTCCAAATTTTGATTATTTCTTCCCATATGCTCTTTCTGGGTATCATTTTTTCTTGTGTTTTTTATAACTTTTAAGTGTGTCATTAAGTTATTAATGTCTGATTTAACCAGGTTTTTGTTTTTGTTTTGTATGTGTATGTGTAGTCTGATTTAACCAGGTTTTTGTTTTTGTTTTGTATGTGTATGTGTAGGCACGCAGTGTTATTAATTTGCCTCTGAGAACTACCTTCGCTATGCCCCAAGGGTTTTTGTTTTGTGTTTTATTTTTATTCAATTCTGACAAAGTTTTAAATTTCCTTCTTGGCACAATTTTATTCAGTAGTGAGTTAAGATTCCAATGAATTTCTATAATTTTTTGTTGTTTCTATTGTTGTTGATACTCAGTTTTAATTCATGGTTATGAGCAGATTTTAAAATATTTTGAAAATATCTGTTGAAACTTGCTTTGTGTCCTAATATGTGGTCAGTTCTGGAGAAACATCTATGGGCTGCTGAGAAGAAAATGTTATCATTTAGTGTTTGAGTATAATTTTATGTAAATTTTGTTATGTTCATTTGATTTACAATATTATTTAACTCCAGAATTTCTCTGTTTAGTTTGTCTGGATGACCTGTCTACTGGTGAAGGTGGGGTACTGAAGCAACCCATCATCACTGTGTTAGGATTATTATATGATTTTTTAGCTGTAGTAGAATTTCTTTTGTAAACTTGGGTGCCTTTCTATTCAGTGCATAAATGTTAGAATTGTAATATCCTCTTGGATTTCTCCTTTGATGAGTATGTAGTATCTCCTTCCTCTTTTGATTTATATTCCCTTAGGAATCCCTGTTAATATTTAGAATGGCTCTCTACCAGGAACTTACATTGACTACATTTGGCTGGGGCCCAGAGCTACTCTTTACCAGAGACCCCAGTCACTACATGGCTGGGACTTGGGGACACTATAGCTATCACACTTGGTGTGGATCCAGACTGGGTAACAGCAGCCAAAGAACAGAACACACACCTAATTAAGGCTAAGACTAGCTATCTATACCAAGAAACACCTTAAAAATCATGTCTCCAGATGCCTCCACCCTCTTTCCACATCTGTCCAGTTGAAGGTTGAGTAGACAAAGACTAGCCTGTCTGAACAGGAATATATTTGGAAGCCTGACTTTGGATTTAAACTTCAAATTAACACTTCCTTGAGTCTTTGCTGCTGCTGTGCATTTTGGTGGGCTTGTCTTAGTAAGATTGCCATTGCTGTGATAAAACACCACCAAGGGCGGAAAAGGTTTATTTCAGCTTACATTTCTGGGTAACAGTCCATCACTGAAAGAGGTGTAGGCCAGGAAACCAAGGCAGGAACATGGAGTCAGGAACGGAAGCAAAGGCCACAGAAGAGCTCTGCTTGCTGCCGTCTCCCTCCTAGCTTGCCCATACTGCTTTCTTATACAGCCAGCACCACCTACTCAATAGTGACACCACCCACAATGAAGTAGGGCCTTTTCACATCAATTATCAACCAAGAAAAACTTGCCTGCAGGTCATTCTGGTGGGGGCATTTTCTCAGCTGAGATTCTCTCTTCCCAAATGACTCCTCATTTGTGTTAGCTGGTGTCAGGTTGACAAAACACTAGCTAACACACTTGTCAAGTTTTCAGAAATCACTTGGGTCATTTCCTTAAAATAAACTCTCCTCAAAATAGATATATAGACAAATAGATTATAGGCAGATGGATGATAGATGAAGATAGATACACATGTACATATAGATAGAGAGACAGAAAATAGACATTTATTCCCTTCTGATTCTCTTCCTTTAAAAAACTATTTATTTCTGTTTTATTTGTATGGATGTTTTCTTTTCATGCATATCTGTATACCATGCAAACACTCAAAGTACCAGCAATGGCCAGGAGAGGGCACTGGATTCCCTGGATATAGAATTTCAGACAGTTGATAGTTGTTCCGTGGGTGCTGGGAATTGAACCCAGGTTATCTGGAAGTATTCAGTGCTCTCAACCACCAAGGCATCGCTCTATACCCCACTATCGATTCTTTTTCTCTTGAAAACCTAAAACAATCCAAAAGGTTAAAACTAGACAGAACAGTGAAACTGTAGACCAGTGATTCTCAACCTGTGGGTTGCGACCCTTTGGGATTGTTGGGTTCAACAGATGCTCTTTCATAGGGGTTGCTTAAGACCATCAGAAGTCACAGATACTTACATTATGAGTCACAACAGTAGCAAAATTACAGTTATGAAGTAGCAACAAAAATAATTTTATGGTTGAGGGTCATCACAACATGAGGAACTGTATTAGAAAATCTTAGCATTAGGAAGGTTGAGAACTATAGCTCTATACTTTGCACATATACTTTAACTCCAGAATTTCTCTGTTTAGTTTGTCTGGATGACCTATCTACTGGCAAAGGTGGGGTACTGAAGCAACCCGTTATCACTGTATTAGGGTTATAAGTTGTTTCTTCAAAGTTTAGTGTGGAAGAGGAGTTGGTTGCATCAATAGGAAAGTCTAGTGGCCTCACCATTAACATAGACTTTCAGTTTATGAGACTCATCCAAGAAAATAACTCTAACCCTCATTATTAAAAACAAGATTGTCACCAAAGCATTTCCTATTCTGCCATAAATGATACTTGCCATCAAAAGGTGCCACATTCCAAGTTCCAGAGTCCATTAAATCTTTAAGCAATGCTCTGGATACCTATGGGAATCTATCTCTGTTTTGTCTCAGATGACATCTGAAGTGGGTCACGCTACTGTGAATCTCAGAGGGAAAACACTAGTTTCAACTTGAGTTAAAATCTAATGTTGGGGTTGAGGAGATAGATTTATTGCTAACATGCATACAATGTGAACTCAAGGACCTCAGTTTGATCCCCAGTATCGGGGGGCGGGGAAGGGGGCAGATGTGGTGGTACTTACAATCTCAGCACTGGGAAAGAGGAGACAGGAAGGGCTATGTAGCCTGCTGCACAGCCATCCCCCCCTACTTGGGGAGGTGCTGGCTAATAATAGACCTTGTCTCAAAAAGGGGAAGGGGAGAATGATACCTAAGATTGTTCTCTGGCCTCCATGGCCTCCATGGCCTCCATGTACACATACATACTCATGGACATGCCTATGCCCACACACATATGTACACACATAAATAAAGATTCTGGTGTTAATGGGAAGGACTGTCGAGCTATCGCCATATTGTGTGAAATAGAGGTGGTTTTAAGCTGTTTTCTAATAGGTTACTTTCACTGACCTCATTCACTCCATCATCATGGTAAGCGGGTTGGGAGAAAGCCTGTTCACACATGATGAGGTTTCGACAGTTGGATCCAGTGCTTTTGGAATGTCCCCAGGGTCTCTGTGTAGAGGCTTGCATATCCTTGGCCCTTCCAGATACCCTCATTTCTGCTATAATACAATCTACTGGTCTGAAGTCCTGGGTGCCATCAAGTGCCAGGCGCCATCAAGAGGGAGAGCAAGAGAGATGGATAGATGTCTTCTTGATTTAATAAGTCAAATCAGATTCAACTAATAGCATTTCAGAGATTTTTTTCTGAATAATTTTGCCATTGGGAACTTGCTATGAAACTTGCTTGGCAACTTAGCCTGGCCTCAGTTACGAGGCTACAGCTGGAGCAGCTGGCCATCGGAAGGGTGAGCCTTCAGGGATAATCATGTTTTGTACTTGTGTGCTCTATCTTAACAAAGAGTCTGTGAAGTGGTTTCAGAACCTTCTCTGCAGAAGGGGGCCTTAGCCAAAAAACCAGAGTTGCTCAGCCCTAGCATGGCCCCACCCTTGCTTTTCGAAACATTACTACACTACTTTACTTCAAGGTCACCCAAATAATGATTATCTTAGTTAGCTGAGGTATGGTCATTACCTTTGAGATCTCCCAGTCTTCTAGGCAGGGTTGACTCAGGATACCCAATGACCCTTCTGTTCCCAGGCCTGGATCTTTTGACCAGAGGTTTACTGATGTAAGTAAATGTGGAAAGTTCTGGAAAGGCAGTTTTCTTGTTCACCAGATCCCTAGGTCACTGATTACTCTTCTCTGGGAATTAGTAAAGGAACTATGAATTTTCTTCATTCCTGGAGCTCCTATCCCTCACCTTCCCTACTTTAAAGGAAAGAGAAACCATCCTGAGAAAACGCTCATCACAGGTGGGATGGAGCTCATTCCATGTGAGGGGCTGTTGATGAGGAAAGGTGTATCTAGTTCATAGAATCACGGAGGCAGTACTCAGGATGGGAGAGAAGGGCAGAATAGGCCTATGTATCAGAGGAGTATGGACACACAGGGGTCTCTAGAAGATCCCCTCTGAGGAAGAGCTTTCTTGGTTTAGCCTTGTTCAACTATGAGAGGCTGCATTCTCTAACCTTGGACAAGTGATCCCAGATGGATGGACAGACACCAGGATCACTCAGGGAAGATGGAGATCCAGAGGATGCATAGTTAGAGTAATAGGTTTCAACTGGAGACAGCTTGTAATACTTGAAGACCTTTTGATGTTTACAATCTTGGAGGACTGTTGGCATTCAGTGAGTTAGAGGCCGGGCTACTGTTCAAATCCTACAATGTACAGACAACTCCCACCACAAAAATCCATCCAGCTCCAATTATGCACAATGTCAAAGCTGAGAAAGCTGGCTTAGGCAAACTATACACACGGTTCCAGGTAATCACCCCCTCCCATCTGTCTAGTACCCCAGAGGACTGTGGAAGTTAATTAATGATGTACAAGGATTACCCAGAACTCAAGGGGATAATGTGGCAAGATTCTGAAGCTGATGAAGCTAAAAACGTCTTTTTCCCTTTGGACTGTATTTTGGGATTCTGGCCATTTTATTGTCGCCAAAACCATGAGTCTGTTATTCTCTAAAAAGCAGAATTTCTGTTCCCACCGCTTCCACCTACTACTGCATACAAGTTTGGAGGTGATGCACACAAACTGAGGGAGGTATTGTGCACGAGTGTGTGTTTAGAACAGTGCAAAATAAGCAAACTGAGGGGTTTGTGGCAAAATTTACCTCAATGGCTTCTAAAAATTACCCCCCATATCACTTCTAAAATTATCTTTCATAATTCTTTTTATGTCTTCAGGGTGGTGAAATTTGCCAACTCCTAACAAACTACAAAGGAGCGTGTTCCTGCCAGATCACTCACGCTTAGAGCCCAAGGAACATATGGTGCTGAGGTGGGCTGGCTCTTGGATCTGCTGATTGCCATCTAGGTAATAGACACATTATTTAACCTTTCTGAGCCTCAGTTTCCTCATTTATAAAATGGGATGGATAATTCTGGCCTCAAAGGATAGCTGTAAAGATTACATAAGCATATACATATAGTCATAACAGCCCATGCTATATAAGAGACACAAATGACAATTATTATTTGTATAGTCACTTCCTTGGGAGACTTAGATAACATTTAAGGATGGGATAGATACTGAAAAGGGAATTATGTCATCTTGAGACACACACGCTAACATAGAAATCAGCTTACCCTAGAGATAGTGCTCCATTGTGTGTACAGAAACTAAGCAGCAGTCTGTTAGTAAATACATACTAACTATCCTGATACCACAGGGAGGGAGGTCTTACCAGCTCATTTACAGATAAAGACCCTGAAACTGCAGCTCAATGACAGACCCGAGGTCACACTGTAGCTCCTAAACATCAAAGATGAATGGGATTTTAGGTGAGAATGAGCCACAAGCCCCCAACCTACTGCCTCTGGTCCTGTTCCCCTTCTCAGCCTCATACCCTGCTGTGGTTTGAGCCTGTGGAATCATGGAGCATCTTGAGCCCAGGAATCTTAGAGCATCTTCATGTATTAAGACTGACCCGAAAACTCTTTATTGGGAATTGGTCTGTGAACGACTGGTATTAGCTTTGGGTCATTCTCCTCAGTAGGTTACAGTGATTTAGTAAAACTACAATTAAGGTCCCAGCACTGAGATGGGAAGTGGACACAGGCTCCGTCCCTAACCTAGAAGTCATCTCCAATTGATAACTGGTCGCAATACACTTAAGGGCAGACCATGAAGGGAAATTATAATCAGGATATATTGTATAAAAAAACTATTTTCAATAAAAAAGGGGAAACCAAAAACAAAAATAAAACCTAGTCAATTAAATTTACAAAGAGACTCGCAGCCTGGCATCTTCCACAGGCAGTGGTATGAATACATGAATTATTTTCTCTGTTTGAAGAAGTTTAGCTGCAAACATACATTTACCCCAAACTCCACTAAAAAGGCTAATTAAAATGTACATTTTTGTTGAATTGGCCTTATGCACACAGCAATTCTCCGTGAGGATGTAAATTATTCAACTTGTTAGACATTCTTAACAGTTAGTTCTAGTGTCCTGGGTGAGTTAAAGTAAGGAGTTACAATAAACAGGGCCTGTTTCACAGTAAAAAGTTCACCAAAACTCGAAGTTCATAAGTGAAAATAAGACCCATGGAGAACTGCCTGAGACTCACTATACCAGAAGTCATGAGATACCAAGCCCAAAACAATGTACCTCAGGGTATGGGGGGAGAGACCTATGTGAGATTCCTGGGTTAATGCCACACCCTTGCACTGGAATACAACCCTACCCAGAGCCTGCAAAGTGGACACTGCTCCATATACATGTATTCCTAAGCCCTGAGCAGGTATCAGAGCTCTGCAGTGAGTGGAATAAAGATTAATATATAAGGTCTTAGGGAACTTAAAACCTATGTGATGAGACCAATGCAGACTGATCATGTTTCTCTTAGAGACTGGGAGTTTAGGAACTGAAAAACAGGCAGTTTGCAGCAGAGGCAGATGTTAGCAGTGATGTGAAAACTGCCCTCTGATAGGAGTAGCTGGAGTAGGTACAGTGGGCTGGGAAGTGGGCTAAAGTTACCTGGGAATGGGAATAAATAGAGGACACAGATGTCAGTCCCAGAGGGAAGACTGGAACAGTCATACAGAGGATGAAGCCCTTCACATGGCATGTGCGTAGGAGGCCAGGGCCCACCACAGTCACTATGATGCTTAGATAAATGGTATAGTCTCTGTCTTTGGGTTTACCCATGTGCCCACAGTGGTCTCATAACACATCATCGTACTTTGTTGAGCTAGTTTAAGTGGGTGTTTCTTCCCAGCATGCAAATGGGCCTGATTAGATTATACTTTCTAAACCTTTGGGGGATTCTCCCTTCAAATCATGTCACTCAGTTATGCTTTCCTGAAGCAGAACATTATAAGGCATCAACTGGTCTGAAATCTTACGTATCTAAAAAGACATGTATCATATGCTTTATAGGGAATAGCAGTCTAGTGTAGGAAACATCTGTTAACTTCTCTGGAAAATATCACCCAGTGGTAGAGAGAAAGTTCTGCAGGGCTGTGGCCCTAGTCATCTCTTACAGAGATGTCAAGATGTCCCCAACAGTAATGCTAGATGTCCCCTAAAGTGATGCCAGGTCAAAGGTGAATAAACACACTTCCATTACCTAGCTTACTCTGTCCTGTGTTATTCTGTCTCTCTTTCTCTGCACTCTCATAGACTGAAGCATTAGCCCCACCCTTGACTCCTCTGCATGAAGAGTGGGCTGTCCTTTTTCATACTTTGACTGTGGCTCACACATGTGGCTTGCATGTGACTCCCAGTGACGCAGGGTATAAATGTCAGTGTATGGTCTTCAGTAGCCCTGGCTGGATCTATCTCTGTCCTTCCATGAGACATGCTTCTTGAGTGACACTTGGAGTCACCTAAACCAATCCACAGTCAAGATCCAAGACCATAGGGCCCACACAAAACTGGCAGAATTACCCCAGCTTTGCTGAAGCACAGGAAGCTGTTAAAGGCTGTGTTGTTTCTTGCATAACATAACACATTTGTGGAAATAGCTAAAGATAAAATTCCTTTAAAGAGGTTTAATTACCAGGGCTGGTGGCTCATGCTTTTCATCCTAGCTATGCCTGAGGTGGAGGAAGGTAGATCGAGGTGTGATGAGCACACGTGAGACTCTAACTTCAACCCCTAATACTGAAGTGACTCCGGCAATGCTTTCTTGTCCTGATTCCTTTCTGCACATGATTAGACACTTCTTCAGCCCTCTACAAACATGTCTGCCATGACAGCACACTTGGGATTTTTATGACCCTGACCATGATCCAGATATATTAACTGAAATTTTGTTTATATAAACTAAAATAGCCGATAAAGGTATAAATCAAAATATATTGTCATGCTGTGAGTAAAATAACTACCATGTTCTGTCAAATGTCAAAAGATTATTATAAACCTCATCTCACATGGATGACATTGTGGGTTTTGCCTTAAGAAATGCTGTGTTCCTTGATCTTCAGTACCAAGGATCTTTCTGAGGAGCTATCCCACTCTCAGCCACTATCCAAAAAGGAATATCTTGTACTCTTCATTGGTTTAATAAATATGGTGATTTGTACTTTTCCCATGAATCATTTCAGGACCACCCACCCATCCAAACAAACAAACAAACATAAAATATAATGTTCTTGGATGGAGAGAGGATTCAATAAAAACATGCCCTAGTCTGGCCAGCAGCAGCCCTAGCCATGAGGGGTGCTGCCTGTGGGGTAACAGGAGAGCCCCCAAGGAACAGGAACTATTAAGAAGAGGAGATATCCTAGAAGTACATCGTCTCTCCTGGAGAGTCTCCTGCTGGCTAGATCTGCAGAATTCAATACTATTTTATAGGATAAAATTTGTAACACTCTCCAGGTATCTTAGCTATTCCTAACACTGAAGTTCTCAGCTGCCAATCAAACTCCATCTGCCCCCCCCCGAATTAATGCAATCAGAGCAGGTGCACAACTATCAAGGCTGAAACCTCCAGCCTCCTTTGCTGTTGCCTGGGACTTTGTAGCTGACTGACTAAAGAGCCATGAGCAGAAGAGCACAGTTAGGTCTCAGCTGACATGAAGCAGGCACATCTGCTCCCTCTCCTTCCTGCCAACGGCAAACCCAGGCCGTGCAGACCGGGATGGCGCTCCTCGTGTGTGGTTCGCAGATCAGTACTTGGTTCCCATCGGCAATGGGAGCAGCAGCTAGTGTCTGAACACAAGCCACTGGAAACAGTAAATAGTGTTTAGTTCGGTGGACATTTTTCTAGATGAGAATTAATTTTCACAGTCACCTTGAGTAACAAGGAACACTTGTGAGCGTGCCTGGGAGGACATTAGCAAAGAGGAAGAACATTATGAAAATGGGTAGTACTGCCCCATGGTCTGGAGGCCTGGATAAAATAAAAGGGGGGGAAGGAAAAGCCAGATAATGCCAGGCTATCACTTCTCTATGCTTTCTGGCCCACTAGGATGGGACAAGCTGCTTTTCTCACAGTGGCAGACAGAAACCTGTGAAACTCTGAGCTAAGCAAGGCTCTCCTCTTCAGCGTGCTGTCTTGCATTTTGTCTAAAATGTGAAAAAGTAACCAAGACACAAGATATTTTGAATAAAGGGTCCACTGTATCAATTTATGCTGGGGCAAGCTCTTTGTGGACACGCCCTTTAGGTCTCCCTGCATTAGAGAGAATGGAGGAGGTACCAAATGACATGAATCCTGACTCCTAAATACCCATATAGAACTTCTTTGGACAAAAACCCAAACCAAAACAATAACAAGAAGTTATATTTCACATGGACCATTGCCTGGTGAGAGCTTCCTCACAGCAATTTTGCTTTCCCCTTCAGTCAGTGGTGTTGATTATTTCTAAAAGGCAGACCACTGGGATGGCTTTAAAAGATACCTAAGAAGTTACATGGTGAGGATCTATTGGGACTCATTCATATATCTGAACCAAAAATACAATAGCCTCAACCTCTGCAATAAGCCAAGATCTTTCTGATGCGGAGACCAACTCATCTCTGGTACCTGCAGGACATTGTGCTCACTCACATCTTCTGAATGCCTTCTTTGTGGGCTGAACAAGATGCAGACATGAACCGGACTAACACCATGGCTGCTTGAGTAGGATGCAAACATAGCCACATGGGCTCTGTTTTTGGTGGCAGAAGGTGTGTGGGCTGGGGTCTTCAGAGTAAAAGCTCCAGGCATGAGGCACAAAAGGTGAAGTGTCCCTCAGGCATAGAAGACCTGTGCTTTTTGCACACCAATGTTTTGACTGTGGTTTTCCCTTTGTTTTGTAAGGAAAACATCATTTAAAAAGAGTGTATTGGTTAATTTTGTGTTTTCATAACCAACATACTCAATAGATAATGCTTAGGACAAAAGGCTTATTGGGATTATATGTTCAGAGGCCCTTTATGGGGAGGCATATGTGTTGAGTTCATATTGGTGAGGACAGGAATAGGGTTGGGGTAAGACATGAACCCTGAGACAGAAGAAGCAGCCTAGAACCAGCGTCAGGGCTGACCTTCAAATGCCTCCAGGCCTTACCTCTTCTTAAAGGCTACATAAAATTAAACATAGCATCACTGGAACAAGCAAGCATTCAAAGCATAAGCAAAATTCTTAAACAAAGAGCCTTCCTCTAGCATTTAATCTGGAGAGGAAAGGGTTTAAGCTATAGAAGGCATTAGACCTGACGTTTCTTGGACAAGTCATTCATTCATCAAACATGCTGAGCAGCTGGTAATCCAGAGCTCTACAGGTGCGTGGGGGAAGCAAGACCAGTTTCAAGGGTGCTGTTTGGGAGGATTGCCAGTCTACATGTGTTCAAGGTACAATGTCTGCTTACAGACAGCCTGGAGATGGGTTATGGAGGCTGAAATCCAGGAGAAATGGAGTTCAGACCAACTATAGATTCTTCTCTGTCTCTGTCTCTTTCTCTCTCTGTCTATCTGCTCCCTTTTCCTTTTGATTTTCCCTTGGATCACTCTCTCAGGATAGTATTACTGTATTTCCTTGGCTACTAAAAACAATCTTAAAATCAGCACTTTCTTCATAGAACCAGACACATGCACAAAAATACATTTCCAGTCCAAGAAAACTGCCATGCAATGTGTTGTGTGTGGTCGCTTAAGAAAGGCACAAACGTAGTATGCTGCCAGAAACTCAGACCAGAGACTTTATCAACATGTTCACAGGGAACAATCAGACCCCAAACAGGCAGGCAAGTTCCCCAGCCCTTGGTGAGAAACAGGCCTTACCTATTATAAGCCCAACCAGAGGGCAGCCAAACCGTGGGCAATTACTTCCTACAAGCTTCTATTTATTATCACATTGCTATGGTGTATGTCCCCTCAGCATCGACGGGATAGAATTGAGCAGGGTGGGTGACCAGTCTTTAGAAGTGAGAAGAAAACGGGCAGAGGGAAACAGCAATTCTACAGAAGCCTTGTATGTGTGAAGTAGGGAAGAGTCACTGAGTTATTGGTTAGGTGCTGCCAAGGGAAAGTCGCAGGAGAGCGTTTTTTTCTCTGGTTTCTTGGAAGCAGTATGTCTGCCAGAGGGCCAATGTTTAATCGAACTAGCTTAGTTCTGTACACAGAGCGCATCTTCTTGTTCTGTTCCGCATCTGGCAGACCAAGTGAGGCTGCTGCTGCTGCTGAGGATGCAAAGGGGCAAAGCAGGGGCTCACCATATCGTGTTGGAGAAGACGTCTGGGATGGCAGAAATTAATCTGGTGGGATTAGTAGAGAAAGGGAGATGGGACAAGGTATACTCAGCCTTTCATCACTTGCCATAGATGGATGGCTTCCCGGACAGGCATCCTGGAGCCCTGCTCGCTATAGGGAGACGTCAGTGCGCTCAGGTCCGGGGTGGAAGAGCCCCCGGCCCCTCCCGCGCAGGCTTCCTTTATATAAAGTCCGTGGCCTCGTAGAGTCTGCAGCAGTGGCGCTCGAAGCGGCGGTAGCAGAGCTCCTTGGAATCATCCTCCTGTCGCTGCTCCGCCGGGACAGCGCGCTCTCAGCTTCACCGAGAGCTCTGAAGGCTTCCCGTCGGGACCATGCGAGGCTTCGAGCTCCCTCTCTTGCTGTTGGCGCTGGTCCTCTGCCAGGCGCCCCGGGGGCCAGCTGCCCCAGTATCGACCAACACAGGCGGAGGGACTGTCCTAGCCAAGATGTACCCGCGCGGCAGCCACTGGGCTGTGGGTAAGTGCCGGGCAGTGAGATCCCCGCGCTCCTGTCCTCAGAGGGAGGGAACGTCAGCGAGAGGGACCCTCTCTCCCCAACTCAGCATTTTGCTTGAGAGTTTTGGGCTTGGCTCTTTTTCTTCTGTTGAAACACGGATCTCCCCCAAACTCCATTCCATCTTCGCTTTCTGGGAAACATTATAGGTCCTTTCCCAGTAGCAGACTGGTCCCCAGATTCCTTTCTTCTAGCTTTCCACCTGTGAGCACTCATCTTCCGCTGGGCATCTGGGGCATCTAAGCCATCCCAAAGCTCTCTCCCCAAACGTCTCAATCTTGCCTCCAGCTCACTTTCCCTCTACACCTGCCCAGTACCTCCTATTGTTCACCTAGCCTCGACCCCATTCTTAAACAACTTTGCAGAGAGCAAGGTCCTCTACTGAATCCTGGATCGTAGCCCAGCCTGGTAGACTGGACTTCCATTCCTGTGGGCTGGAATTCAGGATGACATAGTGCCCTAGCAGAACCACAGGGTATGGGGAACTGTGTAGAGTGTTCCCCCACCTTGGGTTCAAGGATTCTCCCGAGTTTTCTCACCCCTTCAAGTCTCTCAGAAGCAATGCTCTTTCCCTGGTCCTTATGCTACTTCCTCTGGTCCTCACTCCCAGCTTTTGCTGATTTCAGATATCATGCCTACTCTCTAAGCTTACCTGGCCCCCTGTTGCCCAAACCCCAGGCTTTTGTCCATCTCTTAGACCCATAATATTATTCCCCCCTCTTCTTCCTGACTTCTACCTTAAAATCCTGTTTTCTAGGTACAGGCTTCTGAGCTTCTCGATTCCAGTCTAGGTGGAGAGGTCTGTTGTACAGTGAGGTGAGGAGCCGCTAGGCTGGGTCCTGGCTCTGAGGAACACAGGCTCCCAGAGCTTTCCTGAAGCTGGGAAAGTCAGTAGCAGCTAACAGCCTGGCACTCATCTATCACTCCCAACATTACCTGGAGGCATGATGCCTCCCCAAGCAAACACAGCCTTCATAAAATGCTGAGTTCAAGGTCTCCCGATCTGCCACTTCAGTCAGTTGTGACTACCTCAGATTTCCTGGGAAATGGTTCCTTTTCCTAAAGAGGGGGTGTGGGGTGTGTGTGTGTGTGTGTGTGTGTGTGTGTGTGTGTGTGTGTGTCCCTAACCAGGTACTTAGGAGAAGGGAACAGTATATGGGAAAGGACATTACTCGAGCAAGGCTCAGATTCTAGGTTCCAAAATGAGGACGGATTTGGGGGAAGGAATGAGGTTGAGAACTCTGACTCTGGATTTCCATGTTGTGTGTTGCCAGAGAGGTCAGGAGCATTGGGTTGCTATACTATAGCTTGGGGAGGAGGTTTGCTAAAAGTCCCAGGGATAAAAAAAATTTGTGGCCTCTGAGAGTCCCTAAAATTCCAGGAGTCTGGACAGAGAGTGGAGTGCAGGTTGACCTGGGAGAAGTAGAGAAACCTGCATTTCTTGAATGAAGACTACTGAAAAGGTGCAGAAGAGCCCAAAGTTAGAGCTGGAAATCCTTGAGAAGGGATTCTCCCGGCTGATCCAGCCACCAGTCAGTGGGCAGGGAAGGAGAATGGATACTCCCAACACCAGTACTGTTCTCTCTCTATCGTCACACAAAAAGAGACCCTTGATGGCTAATAGCACAACAGAGGATAGGAATCTAGTGTCATATCTGTGGCACACACAAAACTGAAGCACACCTACTGTCATTAGGGGGCACACCTGTCCTGGAATATTTAGGGTACTTCCCTTGGTCATCCTTCACAGTGGTTCCACAAACATCATTTGAAATTTTATTCTCCAGTGCACTTTTCTCAATTTAATTTTTTTAATGTGGGGGATGGAATCCTTATTTGCATAAGCAAGCATTTTATAACTGAGCTACAATCCCAGCCCTCACTGAGATTCTATGTAGTTTAGGCAAGAGTTTGTCTAAGGTGCCCAGCCTACCCTCCAACTTGCTATGAAGCCCAGTTGGGCCTCACACTTGTGTGTTTTTAGATAGTTACTGTTGAAGAAGCGCATCAACAAGAATGGGTGATGTGAGATTTAATTTTGGTTTTAAAATATCCGAAAACAATGCCCATTCTCTCCAGTTCCCAAAGACAAATAGCTCAGGGTTGTTTTTGTTCTGTTTTGTTTGAACTTCAGTGATGCTAAGAGTGAACCCATGGCAACAAGTGCTCTATCACTGAGCTATGTCCCCCTTGCTTACCTTTTTGGAGACAAGGTCTTAGGCTGTAGCCCAGCCTAGCCTTGAACTTGTGAAGCTCTTGCCTCAGCTTTTGTATTGCTGTGATTGCAAGCCTTTGCCATCATTCCTGGCTTAGTTGCATCTAGGACTAAACCTCTATTATTGTCCGCAAGGAAACTGTGAGCACAGCTCTCTCAAGGAGTTACTCTTTCTGGCTGAAAGAAGCAATGAGAGCTGAATCAATTAGTTTGGAATGCTCACACTTCTGCAGGGCTTCATGTTCATGGGGATCCTGTGTGTGTGTATGTGTGTGTGATGAAAATATAGTCAACACAAAACCTAGTAACTCTTCTCTGTGATTCCCCCAAAATGCTCCTAGTTTTGGCTCTAATTTGATGTGGCGCAGGACTTGAAAAGCTGAATTGGGTGACATCACTGTTTGGGTTGTGAAGCAGATTCATACTCACCACAGGGCTACATCAAAGACTGAAATGTACAGTATATGCTTATAAAGACTATTTTTTTGTCTTCCATTTCTCTCTCTCTATCTTTCTGTGTACGTGTGTTATGAATTGGGGTATGTGTTCATGTTCATGTGTGTGTATGTGTGTGAGCATCTGTGTGTGTGTGTATGTGTGTGTGTGTTTAGGATGCCTAGAATCATCCTTGTTACTTTTCCAAGTTATTCATTGAGGCAGGGTCTCTCAATGAGATCCAGAGCTCTTGGATGTGGCTGGTGTAGCTAGCCAGCTTTCTCCCACCTTCTGGAGCTGGAATTCCTGGCAGGCCTCCAGGCCAACTCATCATTTACACTGGTTCTGAGGAACTGGAGTCTGGTCCTCATGATTGCATTGGCAAGTGCTTTCTTTGATCACTGAGTCATCTCCTTGGCCCCATAAATACTATTTCTTAGAAGTACACAGTACTTTTTATCTTAATAATATTTTCTCAAATTAGGGTAGTTTTCAAGTTTCAACTCTAAAGAAATTAATTTACATTTCAAACTCATCAATTGGTGATACATTATACAACTCAAAGGTACAAAGGCTTCTTTTTTTACTATTCAGAGCAAAGCTTTACTATTATTATTTTAAATACTTGTCTTTTCTCTATATTGAGATCTCCATTATTTTGATATGGATGTGTGACAGACGATAATAGGAGAACAAGTGGATGTGGGTATCATGCCCATGTTGCCATGGAGATGATGATTTGGTTGACAGTAGCGAGCTCAAAAATGAAATAAGACCCAGAGAATGTGTGCTTCTCTGGGATGTCATAGATGGCGCACCTCCTGTAATAACTGTCATGTGCGTCAGAGAGGTGGACAGTTGAACAGCACATCGCCGGCAGGCAAAGTACTGACAGTCTAGTGTCATCAGGATCTATGGTAGATCAATAGTAAGTTGAGCAGTGGCTCTATTTTCCCATTAGAGGAAAGTCCACAAATGTATTCCAGCAGAGCAAAGTGGAGGTCTTCATAAAATTGTCTCCATCACCCCACTGCTTTATTAGCAATGACTTGTTTCTCATTTTCAACATTCTAACTAGATGACAGGCAGTCAGAGATTCCAAGAGTGACTGGGGTAATAACTGTGAGCATCAGGGTTCCAATGCTGTCTTCCAGTCATCACGATTCAATTTCCTCCGTGTAACTAACACTGAAGGCACATCAGCTTCCTGAGAAATTGTGCAACATAATCACCATGAGAATCAAATGCCTGGCTGTTTAGTGGACAGCTGAGCACCAGGCTGACCCAGTGTATGATTGAAACACTGTAAGATTCTAATCCTTCACTGGGACAATATCCTTAACAAACCCTTTCAACACCATGGTCTCTTCTAATTGGCAAGTACTCACTCAAAATCTCACTTGAAGACTGCCTAATAATACTAATAATTAATTTTTTCAAATCACACAATATCATGATATACTGATATATGATCATTATTATTAACAGAATTAATTTTTCAAATCACATCATACACTGATATATGGTCCTTGCTCTTCTTTAGGAAAATATCTGTTTGCAAATCATATTATTTCCAGATCCCAGGATGACGCTCTGCTGTTTTAAAACATTGGGGTCTTAAAAGACACTTCAAAACAGTACAATGTATTAGAAACTGGACCCTAGTCTTGTTATAATCCTGGTGCCTTTGCTTATGTTTAGAAGGTTTCAATAAGTCCAGTTTCACCACCCTGCTATGCTGTCAATCAAAAAAGTATCCGTGCATTCTGCAAACCATTCACATGACCAACATAAAGAAAGTGGACAGTGTCACTGAAAGGGTCTCTTTCCATTTTTATATTTATGGTTGTGAGTCTAGCCTTTAACGGCTGAGCCATCTCTCCAGCCCCTCTTTCCATTTTAAGCCATAGACAATCACTCAGGTTGTTTCCCTTGATGGTGCCTAATGTCAGTGCTGGAACCATGAGACTTTTCTTTTTCTGTGCACTTTAAATCAAAAGTACCAAAGGATTATTAATAGAATATTAATAGAATAAGGGGAGCAGATAATACCAAGTATGTCCATCCAAAAGATGAAAGTGTTAAGAACTCGGACCTGGCTGAATGTGGTGATGTACCTCTTCATCCCAGACCCCAGTAGGCAGAGGGAGGCAGCTTTTAGTGAGTTTGAGGCCAGCTGGGACTACATGGTAAGACTCATTCTCAAAAAGAGACCAACAAATGAATGAACAAACAAAACAAAGATATGTGCATTTGGGGTTTGTACTGGCTCCTAAGCTGGCCAGGCTGAGTTCAAACCCTGGATCCCTTATGGTAGAATAAGAGAATCTACCCCCACAAGTTATATCCTCTGACTTTTACATGTGAATTGTGATCTCTCTCTCTCTCTCTCTCTCTCTCTCTCTCACACACACACACACGCACACGCACACGCACACGCACATGCACAGATACACACATACCCCAAATAAATAAATGTAAAAAATAAAGTACAAACCTTGGATTGGTCACCCACTTTTTAGAAACATGAGTATCCCTGTTTTTAGTACTTTGATATCCTTCATAGGATTAACTAATTAATTAATTTATAAGAAAGGCACATGTGCCTAGAATGACTGAGAGACTCTCAGAGACCCAAAAGAAACCTCCAAATTGATGTGGCTGCTGAGCATCAGTCAGACTTGCTTTTCATTACACTCTTAACCCACCGTCACTTCCAGGTTTTCTAGATTCAATTTCAGCTAAAATTCAGAGAAAGTTTAAATAAAAGATTCCTTTGGTACAATTGTATTACAGGTAAGAGAAAGGCAACGTTAAAAAAAAAAAAAAGTCATACAAAGAAACACATCAAGACTTTTTATTTTCCGCAGAAACTTGAAATTGGTGGTAGGAGATGTCCGGATTTTGCTTTTCAGCTGGACACACAGAATTGATAGGACTTTACATTTAGAAGCTTTCTTTGAGGTGATTTAACCTGCCTCGTTCCTTTCAGAGTGGATAACATTCAAAGCTGGGTGCTACAGCGCTTGTCTGATGGCGCCCCATTAGACAGGAGAGGTGCTGGGGCCAAATCCAGGGCTCCTGAGTCACACACAGGTCTGAATGTTGTTCAGTTTACTCCACGTCTTGAACAGAAAGTAAAGTTTGTGTGCTGTGTATAGACTAACTCCTAATAGTAAAATAATGCTGTTTATTTTGCCTTTACCAGAAGCAGACCCCACTCTTCTGTGTCCATTTCAGTGGCTCCTTTCTTCACCATCCTCACCCCCCCTGGTTGAATTTGTGACATCCTGGTTTGTTCTGGTTTTGTAGGACACTTAATGGGGAAAAAGAGCACAGATGAGTTCCCGTCCCTGTATGCCTCTGAGGGAGATGGCCTGAAGGAGTATATCAGCTGGAAAGAAGCTGCAAGGAATTTGCTGGGTCTCCTAGAAGCCATGGGGAACAGAAGCCAGCAGCCATCTCAGCATCAGCCTACTTGGGATCCCGAGGCTGGCAGCTACTCTAACGTTGTTCAAAATGCAAAGGTGAAACAAACAGCTTCAGACTGGGGTGGGAAGTACTTAGGGAGAGTTCAGGGGAGAATCTGGTCAGGGGAACATCAATTGTTTATTATGCATATTGGTTATTTTTCCCATTGTTGTACAAAATACCTGACCAAAGCAGTTTGAGAAAAGCTGGGTTTGCTGTAGCTCACAGTCTGAGGGTACAGTCCAACAGAGAGAGGAAGACGTGACAGCAGAAGGTATTGTTGCACGGAAAGATAAATGCTGATGCTCCGCTCACTTTCTCCTCCCTTTTCAGTCCATGTGGGGCCCCAGCCCTTGGGATGATGCTACTTATATTCAGTGTGTTGTTCCCATCTGTTAAGCTTTTTTGGAAAATAGCCTTACAGACACTCCCAGAGGTATGCTCCTGGGTGATTCCAGATCCAGTCAAGTTGACAATGCAGACTAAGCATGTTGGGAAAGTCTTTACGTGGCTTCTAACTGAAACTGCCCGCCTCTGCCTCCTGAGTGTTTAGGATTGTAGGTGTATGCTACCATCCCTACATCTTACCAAGATATCTTGATAGTAAACCCACAGACAGTATTTGAATAAGTTCTTGTGGGTTTATAAATATGTTAAATTTTGATATACACTAGAGAGAAAGTAAGGTCCCATTTGCAGATGATTACTTTTCAGAGGAGAGAGTTCTTGTTTATATACAAAGCTGTTTTTTTTTCTATTTTCTATTTATTCCAAGATTAAATAAGAGTAAGTATATCTGAAGCCAACTGATGTGTTGGTATATAATAACACTAACGTAATATTCAGATACAAAGATAGCAAATAACTCTCTTTTGTTGCATGAAGCACCCAGAGAGAAAACCTTTAGCACTTTAATTCAGAAGAAAAAAAAATCTAGATCAAATCAACCAATAAAGAAATCAGTATCAAAGCTATGAAAAGCTCTGGGTCAGTCTTGTGCTGTAATCTGGTTACAAATGGTCAGCTTCCTTTTTTTTTTTTTTTTTTTTTTTTGCTACGAGGGTGCTGTGAACCAAATTTCTTCTTGGTCAGTTGTTTTTCTGGAATGGATATTTAATAACTGAGTAGTTCTCATTTATTTGAAAAACACAAAACTCACTAAAGCCCTAAAACTCTCAAAGGCAAATTTCTACAAGAATCAAAATGAATATGCTCTTGTGTCTCATTCATAAAACACTATGGACACACACACAACTGGGTTTTTCTTTTACAGTGCTTAATTTTCTTTAGAAATTAAAAATATATTTTAGGTGTATGGGTGTTGTGCCTGCACAGCACATGTGTGCCTGGCCTTGCGGGTCAGAAGAGGGTATTGGATGTCCTGGAACTGGAGTGACAGATGGCTATAAGCCTCCATGTGGGTGCTGGGACTCAGACCCTGTGTTCTTAGCTGCTGAGCCCTCTCTCCAGCTCCACCAATGCTTCCTTGTCCTAAATACACAGTGGCATCCAGTTAGAGTTGCTCTTGTCCCCTGACCTTGGCTCTGCCAATCATCCAACTCCTTAAAAATTCAATTCCTTTCTTCAGGGCCCCCAATGTCCCATATTCAGCCAAATATCCAAAGCTTTAAGGAATTATGAAAGAATAGCTTCACAGAAATCTCCGTGTGGTAATATTATAGGAGGATATATAATAATATATAACATAATAATATTATATTGAGAGGACAGTCATGGAAAGTGGCTGCTACTTCTCCCAACACTACAATGGTCCGTTATTTTTTTTTTTTTTTAATTTAGCCAGGCCTTGCTTTCTGATCTATTTTTATATGCACTGCTTTTCTTTCCCAAGTCTAAGAGCCCATCCTGTTAAATTCCACCTCAGTTTGAATAATTAACTATCATACGTATCAGTCCTATTCTCTTGGATACATTTCCCAGAACTGTGAAAAACAAATTTAACAGTGAGCTTCGTCTTCACCAAGAGCAATCAGTTTATTGTTTCTCTTGCTTTGGCCAATTTGCTGCAATGAAAATATGTTGTTGTGAAAACTGAAACCATTTTATAATTATCTTATTCAAAAATGAAAGAGTGTCGAGAGTACAGGCCTATTACAAATCCATGTATCTCCCAGTGTCAGAGAGAAGTTTTAATAATCTAGCTGAGAATCTCTGAATTAGCTGCAGGAGCCTTCAGAAGCTGAAGGACTCTGCTTGAAATTAAAAACTCTCTACACATGCTCTCCTCTCTCACGGCAGCCATAAAACACCAAGTCCCGTTGCCAACTCACCCAAAGCTGTAGTTAGAAACTGAGAAGTTCCTATGTTTTGATGGCAAAGATAGTTACTTAATTCAGGATGGTGTGTGGGAATGTGCACTGTCTGTAGACTACTGGGTCAGAGTAGACAGGCCCCAGAGCTTTGTTAGCAAGAGTGCTCAGGCCTGTTAATGTTCATTTTTCTTTTACCCATTTTTCTTTCCTGAATCTTTAAATGCTGTCCTGAAAATAAGGGAATTTCTACCCCCTGGTTTCTCTAGTATGAGGGAGGGTTCAGTGATCCAGGGACTAACCCATAATCTTGGACATGATTGTGGAATGTTCTGACATTCTATAAAGAATTTCTTTGTAACGTAGCCCCTGGCCACTGCTCTTTGCAGCCTTGGGCTTTTTCTTTTATTTGTAGACAAGGACACAAGGGTTGGGAATGAACTTTCAGAGGCTTATCAGGAAGGAAATAGGTAGGCCATGCAGTTCAAATAGTCTTGCACTGGAGACCTTCATGCCCTCAGCCTCCAATGTAGCTGAGATTACAGGCATACCCCATCATGTTCAAATTTTGTCCTCATTTTAAAGGGACCCCTTTTATTGTATAATAAAATCAGTCTAAGGTATAGGAAGTGTTTTTTCTTAATGTTTGGAATGTCCCTGTGATGGTTAGCTTTGTCAACTTGACAATCTAGAATTCCTTGGGACAAGAGTCTTAATGAAGGATCATCTACGTCGGGTTGGCCTGCAGGTATATCTGTGAATCATTGTATTGATTAGGTTAATAGATGTGGGGAGACCCAGCCCACTGTGGGTGTCACCATTCCCTAGGAAGGAATTCCTGAACTGCATAAGAGTGGAGGCATCAAGTTGAACACAAGCAAGCAAACATTTATTTCTCTGTGCTCTTGACTCTGGGTGTGAGGTGACTGAGTTCCTGCCTCTTCTCTGCTATGATGGATTGATTGTAACCTGGAAATGTGAGCTAAAGTCAACATTTCTCCCCAAGCTGCTTCTTTCCTGCTTAGTACTCTAGTTTAATTTTTGTTTCTGTGACAAATATCATGACCAAAAACAACTTGGATAAGGGAAAGGGCTTATTTGAGGTATAGGTCATAATTGGGGGAAGTCAAGGCAGAACCCTGAAGGCAGGTATTGAAGAAGAGACCATGGAGGAGGCACACAGCTTTCCTGGCTTGCATCCAGGCTCATGTTCAGCAATTTTTCTTATACAGCCCAGGATCACTTGCCCAGGGTTTCATTGCCAGCACTGAGTTCTTCCCTGGAACATAAACTAGCAAACAAGAACAACAGCAACAAAATGTCCCCTCCCCACAATGCCCACAGGTCATTCTGATGAAGGTAATTCTTCAATGGAGGGTTCCTCTCTGTAGGTGTGTCAAGTTGGCAACCAAGATCAGGCATCACGCTCAGGATACTTTATCATAGTAATAGAAACATAAGTAGAGCAGCTCCTAAGGGAGTTTCACATAGAAAGCAACATAAATCAAAATAACTGATAATCCTCCAATGACCCCAACAACTTCCATGCAGGAGTGAGACACAGCCCATCCCCAGCATCTCTGTCTGCTAGACCCTGATTCTCAGGATACTCAGCTTTCTTCTCTCCTTCTCCTCCTTTCTACTCCTTTTTTAGTTGAACTAAAACTTTCAATTCAACATTTTGAGCGGGTGGGATGGGGTGGGGTTCCTCCTCAGCCTCAGACTGTTGCTTTTACATTTGGAAGGAGAGAGTGTGGAATCTAAAGGCAGGCAGTCAGGTGGTTGCAGTCTTGGTTCTAAGGGAAGAAGGCAGAGCTAATTGGCTTGTGTAGGAATCCAGCCCAGCCCAGGGCTCATTAACATCTATTGCACACAGCCTAGCTGCAAAGTAGGTACCAGTTGCCTAAGAATAGCAGGACTTCCCTTATTAGAAACAAATGACCGGTCCGGAAGCAGGGGAACTAAAATGCCAGAGAATCTTGGGAAGAGTAATAAACTCTTTTCTGAGTTAAAAATAATAAGATCTAGTCTCTTACCTCTTTGGGTAAAACTTCTGATGGGAGATAAAGTTTTTAAAAACTGTAACTATTTTTCCTTGATACTCAGTGAAAATGAGCAGAAGCCAGAGCAAGCAAATGGCAATAAATTTAGAATCTGGGTGGAGACCCAGATGAACTCCTCTTCCTCAGTTGCCCATGCTGCTATCATTTCCTGATTCAGTTTGTAGATTCAGAAACAAGCTTTGCCTAGAGCATCACAGTTGGGGGGAGAGGGGGGAGGATAGCATCCCATAGTCCTTTTGTCTCCTTCCCCAGCTCTAGTCTAATAATAAATAAAACCTTTGCTTTCAACAATGGTCAAAACACAGCCAAGGAATTAGATCAGAGGACAAGTTTAGCAAGCACAGCACCAAGGATCCCCAAGTGTGCAGTTCCGAGGTGGTGGGAGGAGTTCTTCACTTCTCAGAAGGATGAGTCCTTCTCCAACACTGTATTTAGAACCCCCTGGAAAACTTGTGAAGGCAGAGCACAGGGCTCCTCACCACAATTTCCAAGTCAGGAGATTTGGGATTTTGCCTTTCTACCAAGTGATGCTGAGGGTCTTCCAGGAATGGGTACCATAGACTTCCCCACCATTTGTGTATATGCATAACTATTTCTAATTTTTTTTAAGCTGGTAGACTCTCTACTCCATGTTCTCAAGGAGAAGGAAGGCACCTCCAGCTGAAGGCACAATGAATGACAAGGACAGCTTCCAAGGAGCAAACCAAAACCCTTCAGAGACTTCGCTCTGCAAACATGAATTCTGCTGAACCATCAACTGGATTTTCTTTGTGTAATTTACTTAACAATTCTTGTGTCTTTCAACCATGACTACACTCATGATTTTCAAGCAGCATCTTCTGGTTTGAACTTGTTTCTGTGAATAACTGCCTAGAAAGCCTTCCAATGAATGCTTTGTCCCAACTAGGCTTTTTGTTGATTGGATTCAGGGCTCCAATCTGCTACCATTCACAATAAAAGCTTACTTAATCACATTGCCCAAAGGGCAACTTGTCCTCCTATTTCATCGCCAAATGAAAAGAAAGTATGGCAGACCTCAACAAAACACCTTGACCATATACTTCTGAGCTCACTGATTAAGGCAGGAGGAATTAACAGCTGTCACCTCTAAGGGCTACCTAGTGAGTTCTCACAGTGAGTGATGTCATCAGTGGCTGGACTGCCTATGGAATCTGGCCTTCTCCATCACTTAGCGATTCCCTATCTTCAGTCCTTACCACATCCAACCTCGTGTGTTGCTGATGTTATGATATATTCTTCAGGATGGTCCCAGGAGCTGAAAATGCTCACCCTCCTTTAACAGATAAGACAGAAGATCACAGAGCTCAGGTGACTTTCTCAACGTCAGGTGGTAGATGGAATTGGAATCCAAACATACTCTCTGCATCATTCTATCTTAAACCGTCTTGCAATGTGTGCAGCAAGCAATACTGTATTTTTGCTTTTGAGAGGAAGGGTAGTTCACTAGGCCAGATCCACTCAGGTTCCCCATAAAATGAAAAGATGAATTCCAGAGATCTCCTTCCTGTTTTCGACGAATGTGGCCTGGCTGTCCATGAACACTCCTCGGCCCCATTTTTATCATGACATTTGCACATGAACAGATTTTGAAACTTGTTGCCATATGGTTCAGACTTTCTTCATTTAGGAAAAATTGCATTTGAAATCTTAAAAAGATTTATCTTGCTCCTGTTGCATCAGAGAAACACTAAAGAGCTGATGTTTTCTAGTAGCTTTAAAAACCTTGTTGATCCAAAACTTATCCAAACTGAGAGTGTAAGAAGCATCTCTGTGTCCTCACTGCTTTGGGCCCCATACCCTCAGCCTTCTCGCTCTTTGGGGCCTCTCCCAGGAGAAACTTACAGAGCTGGGGACATGGCTCAGTGGGTAATTACGAGTGCTTTTTGCACAAGTATAAATACCTGAATTTCGTTCACAGCACACACATAAAAAGCCAGGTGTGGGCGTGGTGGTCAGTCCATTCCTGTAACCTCCTCACCGTGGGGGGCAGGGACAGGGAGACTGCTGGGGTCTGTTAGCTCCCAGCCTGGCTCCTAGTTCAGGGAGAGATGTCTCAAGGGAACAAGGCAGAGCATGGCAGAGCAGGGCACCCAGTATCCTCCTTCAGCCCCTGAGTGCGCACTCATACATATATTCTCCCCCCACCCTCAACCATCTAAACTAAACAAATTTGATCATGAACTGTTTCATCTAAAACCTCGTAGAACTGTTTCATCTAAAACCTCGTATTACTAATAAAAGAGGGTAAACTTAGAACCCTCCACCTTCTCCCAGGAAGAAGAAAACACTCCTTCGGACCCTGGTGAGACTTTCCATAACAGTGGCATTGAAGGCAGGCAAGGAGCCAATGGTTGAACAACCCCAGTGAGATTACCACTTGCTTGCTAGGTTCCTGAGAGCAGATGTACATCCTGTGTTGACAGAAGTCACTTTTCTTCATGGGTTCCGGTAGAGACATAAGAGCAGTTCACTCCACTCTACCATCCCTCGCAGGGCCCCTTAATGTCAAGCTCACTGAGCATTCAAATCCCATTATTTGGGAGTTAAGCCCCTCCTAACCAGTAGGAAATGCCTCTCATCACCTGCCTGTAGAACACAGCACATAGAACCCTGAAAGCCCCTCCCACTGGAGCTCACCCCAAAATGAATCATAACTGAATGTGTCTGACCGGTGAGCCTCTGAGCACATGACTACATCTAGCTGCAAGGGCAGCTGGGAAGTGTAGTTTTCAGGCTCCTACTCTGAGACTGTGGCGTTAAAAGCATGGATGGGATCCTACCAAACAGAAAAAGGTTAAGCCGAAGATGTGGTCAATCACACATAACAAATGTCTCTCTCTCTCTCCCTTAAAAAAAAAAAAGAAAGAATTTTTCTACATGGCTTCTGAACTCTCTTAATGCTGAAGACCTGTTAGGCTCCAGCCTGACGTTCTGGAGAAGTATGGTGTGGGGTGGGGGTGGGGTCACACTATAAGACAGCTGTCTATAGCAACCAGCTGTGTACACAGCAAGATGATTGTACAATACTATGCAAAGCAGGATGATCAAGAGGATGCATCTGAAAAGAAAGAAAGCAGTAACAGGTATGGTCACTCTTAAGTAGTAGCTCAGGCAGTGCGGTACAATTTGGAACCTCAAAACACTCCTCTTCACTTCTCACTGGGGATGCTCCACCGTCATCACAGAGCATTTTGAACCAGCTCTCAATGGATAAGGAACAATCCAAGCAGAGTGTGGGAACTCCTTCCAACAGGGCTGCTCACAGGAGGTCCAAAGCCAAGGACTCTGCCCCTCCCCCATACCCACAGTGAGGATGCTTATGCCTCCACTCTCCAGCTGGTGTCTCCTGGTTAATCCACTTAAATGACAGCCAGCTAAACTATCTCTCCACTTACTCCAGTTTCCTTCTGTACTGTCTGGTTTTATGTGTCTACTGGACACAAGCTAGAGTCATCAGAGAGGAACGAGCCTCAGCTGAGGAAATGCCCCCATAAGATCCAGCTGTAAGACATTCTCTCAATTAGTGATCAATAGGGGAGGACCCAGCCCATGGCGGGTGGTGTCATCCTGGGCTGGTGGTCCTGTGTTCTATAAGAGGCTGAGCAAGTGATGCAAAGCAAGCCAGTAAGTAGCACCCCTCCATGGCCTCAGCATCAGCAGCTGCCCCCTGGATCCTGCCCCATTTGAGTTCCTGTCCTGACCTCCTTCAGTGATGAACAGCAATGTAGAAGTGTTAGTCAAATAAACCCTCTCCTCCCCAACTTGTTTTTTGGTCATGGTGTTTCATTGGACAATAGAAACCCTGACTCAGACACCTTGCCACTATACATGTCTACAAGCATTGTAAGACATGTAGCCTGTTGGAAAAAAGCAGACTATATTATTACTACGAGGAACCTGGGAGGCCATTGATCAATGCCTAGTGAAGTATCATAGTCTGAAGGGACCGCCCATAGCCTTCAGAAAGATGATAGTAATTCTTTCTGATGCTGCCATCATGCCTTAGTTTTCCTGAGTGTTCTCTGGTCGTATGGTTAATAATAAAGTTGGGTAAAGTGTCTCAGTCAGCTTGCTGTGAAAGCATGAGGTCCCCTACACCCATGAAGGGATAGGCAGAAACCAGAGGATCGCTAGAGCTTACTGACTAGCCAACCTAACCAAATGAGTGAGCTTCAGACTCAAGTGAGGAGACCTTGTATGAAAAAATAAAGAGCATAGCAATTGAGCAAGAGGTCTGATGTCAGTCACTCTTGGTTTCCACATTCTTGCAGTCATACATGCACACACGGACATAAGCATGCACACACCCACCACACATCATCATCATCATCATCATCATCATCATCTTATTGTTGAATGCCTTATTCTGCTGGCTAACAACTAAGGGCTCCTCTCTGGAAATTGGTGGTAATTGGCTTGTCAGTAATGTTTATACAACAGAGATGGTTGTTAAATGAATTTAATAAAACTGAACCAAACGGTATCTGTGGCTTAAAGAGAATGGAGGTTGGGGCCTGGAGAGATGGCTCATTAGTTAAGAGCAGTGCCTACTCTTCCAGAAGACCCAGGATTTGAGTCCTAGCACCTTCAACGCATCTTACAACTATCTGTAAGTCCAGTCATAGGGAATCCAACGCCCTCATCTGGTCTCCACAGGCACTTCATGCATGCAATCTACAGATATGTATACAGACAGAACACCTATGCACTTGAAATAAATCTCAAAAATTAAAAATAATTCTTTACATGAATATTTTAAAAAAGAGGATGGCAATTTAATTTCTGCTATACTGCAAAAAGTCTAGAGGCAGGCATCAGGGGCTAGCAAAGTGATCCCAGGATTCAGGATACTTTGAGATTTTATCCCCAGCATTGCTGTTGTGGATCTAATCAACACAGCCCACTTTCAAGAAGAGAAACAGAAAAGACTTTCTTAGAAACCTAGTAACTGTGTCTTTATTAGAGTTCTATGACATGACACTCCTGGCAGCTAGTGAAACAGAACTGTCATTTTCTAGAATGAGCATTGAAACTGTATCATAGCTTCAAAAAAAAAACAAACAGTAAAACCAACTCCTTTTCTCTTAATAAGTAAGAGGATTTATGCTGGTTAGGCAAGCAATGGGTGATTTCTATGCCACCTGTTATGACACTGGATCCAGGGAATGATCCAGGCTGGAAGTTGAGAGGGTTAAGGCCAAGATGAGCATGAGGCTCTTAAACAATTGGTTTCTGTGTCTGCTTTGGCTGCAAGTTTCATTCTGCACATGGTGTGGCAGGAACTCACAGCTTACAATCTCTGTGTCCATGCCGTCCCATCCTTTGGATGTGTCAGCTCTTATTTTTTTCCTTCATTTTTATTTGGATGTATGAATGTTTTGTCTGGATGTTCATAGAGTACAGGAAGAGGGCAGAGGACTTTGGAGTCTCTGGAATTGCAGTTACAGATGGTTGGGAGTTGCCATGTGAATTCTGGGGATTAAATCTGGGTTCCCTGGAAGAGTAGCCAGTGCTCTTAACCACTGAGTCATCTCTCCAGTCCCATATGGCATCTTTAAAATCTTTCAGTGTGTGTGTGTGTGTGTGTGTGTGTGTGTGTGTGTGTGTGTGTGTGTGTACAAGCAGAGGTCAGAGGATAACATGCAGTACTGATTCTCTCCATTGTGTGGATGCCAAGAATTGAACTCAGGTTATCAGGTGGTAGTTACTTACCTGCTGCCGCCTCCCCAACCCCCACCTTAACTTCTGAAATTAAATCCAAGATGTGAATCTTTTATTTATTTTATTTACTTTTAGATTTTGAGAGCTTAATTTAAACAACCGAGATCATTATTTTGCGTAACTATCATTTCCTTCTCTGACATAGCACCATTTTACCAGCCCTCAGAGTTAGGAGAAAAAAGTCTGATGAATCCCAAGATAATAGCAATGTACAACCAACCGAAAGGGATTATTACAGAGGGAAAAAAGTGTGGAGCTCTTGGTTATTCATACATTATAAATCATGTTTCCTACACTCTTTGATTAAGATTATCCCAAAAAGGAACTACTAATTATTTTCCACTCACTGTTTTCACACCAGATTATGTTTACAGTTTGGAAGTTTAAACCCAAATTCCTTCCCCCAGAATAATACCAAGATAATGCTGAATCTTCTGAGAGATGGGTAAATCAAATGAGGGCACCATGTGAAGCTTGTGGTGCTGTAAGTGATGACAGTCTCCAAAGGGGCCAGAGGAAGAGTTCCCCCTTTGCCTCTAAGGGTCTCCATCACATAAAGATTTAGGCATCAATGTCTACCCTCATCTACAGGGAGTATCTTGCTTCTAGGTTTGACACCTTCTCCCACTCCCACCCCACCCCTGTTCAAGGTTATCTTTTCCTGGCTTCCTATTTTAAAAACACCTTTCCTAAGAAATTACATTTCTACCCTCCAATTCACTTCTCTTTTGGTCTTATAGATTCTTACTTTATTCAAGTTATTGCTGAGGTTTTGAAAAATTTCTTCGACTTCATTTTGAAAGACAGGTCAAGATTATATGCCACTGTAGTGGAAAATCATAGCAGTAAGAATTTAAAGTAGCTGCTCATTTTGCATCCACGGTCAAGAAGCAGCTTGAGGAATCAGATGTTGGAGTATTTACTCACATGAGAAAACCAGTCTGCTCTGTCACACCTACCTGTCCACATGGATGCAAGAGCTTATGTATATGTATGTATGGGAGGAATATTTTCATGCTGCTTCCATTTACCAAGTCAAATGCACTCAGGAGAGTAGTCTGGACTCTGCAGAATGTACTTGCAACACTGATTTTGTTTCTCCAGTAATCAGATTCTTTAATTAGTGGGAAATTAATGAACGATTCCATAAACTCCACATGGAGGACAGACTACTGTGGACCTTCAGAAATAATCATTGCATCAGTTAGAAAGCTGTTGTTAATCAGTGGTTCTCAACCAGTGAGTCAAGACTCCTTTGGTGGTCAAATATCAAATATCCTGCATACGTTATGATTCATAATGGTAGCAAAATTTCAGATGTGGAGTTGGTGAAAATCTTTTCTCATTCTGTGGGCTGCCTTTCTGTCCTATTGATGGTGTTCTTTGCCTAACAGAAGGTTTTCAGTTTCATGAGGCCCTATTTATTAATTGTTGGTCTTAGTGCCTGTGCTATTGGTGTTCTGTTAAGGAAGTTATCTCCTATTCCAATGTGTTCAAGCCTGTTCCCCACTTTTTCTTCTATTAGGTGCAATGTATCTGCTTTTATATTGAGGTCTTTGATCCACTTGGATAGACTTGGGCTTTGTGCAGGGTGATAGATATGGGTTTATTTGCATTCTTCTACATACTGACATCCAGTTATACCAGCACCATTTGTTGAAGATACTTTTTTTCCATTGCATATTTCTGGTTTCTTTATCAAAAATCAAATGTTCATAGGTATGTAGATTTGTGTCTGGTTCTTTGATTCAGTTTTTAAATTAACATGTCTGTTTTTGTGCCAATACCATACTGTTTTTATTCCTAGAGCTCTGTAGTACAGTTTGAAATCAGAGATGAAGATGCTTTCTTAAATTCTTTTATTGTATAGGATTGTGTTGGTTGTCCTGTTTTTTTGTTTTGTTTTTCCAAAGAAGTTGAGTATTGTTCTTTAAAGGTCTGTAAAGAATTGTGTTGGAATTTTGAAGGCTGGGGGACTTTATTTTGGACTGCCAGCTCCCAAATAATGACACAGAAACTTCTTATTAATTACAGAAGCTTGGCCTTAGCTTAGGCTTGTTCCCAACTAGCTCTTATAACTCAAATTAACCTGTTTTATATTCATCTATATTCTGTCACGTGGCTCATTACCTCTCCTCCATACTGTATGTCCGATGCATCTTCTCTCATTAGTATTAGTATTGGTATTACTGGCAAATTCCCTGTCCTCAGATTTTTCCCAGAGTTTCTATCCCTTACTGGAAGTCCTGCCTGTTCCTTCCTGCCTAGCTATTGAGCATTTACCTTTTCATTAAACCAATCAGAAAGTGTCTTAGGCAGGTAAAAAAGGACAGAGATACATCTTCATAGAGTGTGATCAAATATCCTACAACAGAAGATGATTACATCGAATTTGTAGATTGTTTTGGTAGGATGGCCATTTTTTACTGTTAATATTTCCAGTTCATGAGCACAGAAGATCTTTCTGTTTTCTGCTATCTTCTTCAAATACTTGAAGTTTTTATCATGCAGATCTTTCACTTTCTTGGTTAGAGTTATCCCAAGATATTTTATATTATATGTGGCTATTTGTGAAGGATATTGTTTCCCTGATTTCTTTCTCAGCATGTTTATCATTTATATATACATTTATACAAATATAAATTTATGATTAAATTTATACTTTGTCATAAATTATTGATTTGTTTTGTAAATCTTGTATTCAGCCATTTTACTAAAGGTATTTATCAGCTGTAGGAGTTCCCTGGTAGAATTTTTGGAGTTGATTACATATGCTACCAGTTTATCTGCAAATAGTGATACTTTGACATCATCCTTTCCAATTTGTATCCTATTGAGCTCCTTTATTTGTCTGTTAGTCTAACTAGACCTTCAAGTAAATAAATATGGAGAGAGTAGGTAGCCTTATCTTGTTCCTGGTTTTAGTAGAATTGCTTTACATTTTCTCCATTTAATTTGATGTTGGCTATAGGCTTGCTGTAAATTGCCTTTATTATGTTTTGGTATATGTCTGTAGCCCTGATCTTTCTAAGACTTTTATCATAAAGCAGTGTTGGATTTTTGTCAGAGGCCTTTTCTGTATCTCATGAGATAATATGTGATTTTTTTTCAGTTCGCTTATACGGTGGAATATATTGACAGATTTTTTTATGCTGAACCATCCCTTCATTTCTAGGATGAAGCCCACTTGATCATGGTGGTTGATCTTTTTGATGTGTTCTTGGATTCAGTTTTCAAGTATTTTATTGAGATTTTTCCATCTGTTCATGAGGAGAATTGATTTGTAATTATCTTCCTTTGTTGAATCTTTGTGTGGTTTGGGTATCAGGGTAACTATGGCCTCATAAAATGAATTCTTCTGTTTCTGTTTTCTATTTTGTGAAATAATTTGAGAAGTATTGGTATTAGCTCTTTAAAAGTATGGTTAAATTCTGTGCTAAAACCACCTAGCCCTAGGCTTCTTTCTGAGAGGGCAGAGACTTTTAAAAAGCTTCTATTTCCTTGGGCGCTATAGGTGTATTTAAATTGTTTATCTGACCTTGATTTAACTTGGGTAACTGATATCTATTGAGAAAATTGTCCACTTCATTTAGATTTATAATTTTGTGGAGTATAGATTTTTGAACTCATTATGACCTAATGAGTCTTTTAATTTCCTTGGTGTCTGTTGTTATGTCCCCTTTTTCATTTCTGTTTTTGTTAATTTGGATATTCTCTCTATGTTCTTTTTATAATGATTTGTTTATCTTGTTGATTTTTCTCAAAGAACCAACTCTTCATTTCACTTATCTTTTGTATTGTTCACTTCATTTCTATTTTATTTATTTTAGCTGTCTTAGGGTTTCTATTTCTGTGGAGAAACCCATGACCATGGCAACTTTTATAAGAAAAACATTTAGTTGGAGGTGACTTGCTTACAGTTTCAGAGGTTCAGTCCATTCTCATCTTGTTGGGGAGCATGGCAGTGTGTAGACAGGTTTGGTGCTGGCTACATCTTGATATGCGGGCCACAGGAAGTTGACTGAGATACTGGGTGGTATCCTGAGCATAGAAAACCTCAAAGTCTGCTCTTACAGTGACACACTTCCTCCAACAAGGCCAGACCAACTCCAACAAAGCCACACCTCCTAATAGTGCCACTCTCTATAAGCTTATGGGAGCCAGTTGCATTCAAACTATATGAGCCTTGAGTTTGATTATTTCCTGACTTCTACTCCCCATGGGTGTGTTTGCTTCTTTTTGTTCTAGAGCTTTCAGCCATGCTGTTAAGTTGCTAGTGTGAGATCTCTGAAGTTCTTTATAGAGGCTTTTAGTGCTCTGAACAAAAGTTCTTAGCATAGCTTTCATTGAGTCCCATATGTTTGGTTATGTTGTGCATTCATTTTCATTGAATTCCAAGAAGTTTTTACTTTCTTTGTTTCTGCCTTGACACAATAATCATTCAGTAGAGAGTTGTTCAGTTTCTGTGAGTGTGCAGGCTTTCTGTTGGTTTTGTTGTTGAAATTCCACTTTAATCCATGGTGATCCCATAGGATTCAGGGGGTTATTCCAATTTTTTTATGTTTATTGAGACTTTCTTTGTGACTGAGTATGTAGTCATTTTGGAGAATGATTTTGGAGAGGTGCTGAGAAGGTGTATTCTTTTGTGTTTGTGTGAAATGTTCTGTATATATCTGTTAGTTAAATATCCATTATTTCTCTATCTAGTTTCTGTTTGGATGACCTATTGCTAAGAATGGGTGTTGAAGTCTCCCACTATTGATGTGTGATATAAAGTATAGTAATGTTTCTTTTACAAATGTGGGTGCCCTTGCATTTGAGGCATAGATATTAAGAATTGAAACATCGTGGTAGATTTTCCCTTTGATGAGAATGAAATGTTCTTCTTCATCTTTTTAGGTTAATTTTTTATTTAAATTCTATTTTGTTAGATATTAGAACAGCTACATCTGCTGCTTTTTAGGAACATTTTACTTGAAAAATCTCTTTCCCATCCTTTACTCTGAGGTAATGTCTATCTTTGACTATGAGATGTGTGTCTTGTATACATCAGGATATCTGTTTTCATATCCATTCTGTTGGCCTGTTTTTATTAGAGAATTGCGTTTATTGATATTGAGAGACATTAATGACCAAAGATTGTTAATTCCTGTTACTTTGTTGTTGTTGTTGTTGTTGATAGTAGTAGTAGTGATACTAGTAGTGTGTGTGTGTGTGTGTGTGTGTGTGTGTGTGTATGTGTGTATTTCTTTTCTTTAGGTTTTTCTAGTGTAAGAATATTTATTGCCTGTGTTTTCATGTGTATGCTTAATTTCCTTGGCTGGAGTTAACCTTCTATAGGGCTAGATTTATGGATAGAAACTGTCATAAAATATTTTGCTTTTTTCCATTTATGGCAATTGAAAATTGTGTTGGGTATAATAGTCTGTGCTGGCATCTGTGATCTCTTAGTCTCCAAGACATCTATCCAGGCCTATCTGGCTTTTAGAGCCTCTGCTGAGAATCTGGGCATAATTCTAATAGGTCTGCCTTTATATGTTACATTGGCATTTAGACTTATAGGTGGGATGGTTATAGGTCTACTGATTACTGAGTTTGTCTTTGTTGGGTGGATATTTTGTTTCTTGGCTTCTGTGCTGGTTTGAAAGAAAATGACCTCCAAAGGGAGTGGCACTATTAGAAGGTGTGGCTTTGTTGGAGTGTATAGGAAAGACCTTGTTGAAGGAAGTGTATCACTGTAGAGGCAGGCTTTGAGGTCTCAAATATGCCCAAGCTGCACACAGTATCCCAGACTACTTCCTGTTGCCTGTGAGTCAAGATGTAAGAACTCTAGTTCCTCCTCTAGCCCCACGTCTGCCTGCATGCTCTCTTGATTCCTGCCATGATGATAATGAACTGAGCCTTTGAACTTGGAGTGAGCCACCACAACTAAATGTTATAAGAATTGCTGTGTCTTTTCATAGCAATAGAAACCCTTACTAAGAGAGAAGTTGGTACCTGGGACTGGGACATTTCTGTGATAGGCCTGCCCATGCTTTTGTTTGGAGGAGTTTGGACTTTGGGAGTTTGGGTTAGGAAAGCAGTGGAATTCTTTAAGCACTGTTTAGTGGGCCATACTAGTAGGAGCATGGAGGACAGAGGTGCTGACAATGATTTGAACTGGGAGGGGGGTGTAGGGATGGCTCAAGAGGTTTCAGAAGAATTTTAGTATGTTGCCTAGAACTTGTGATATTTTGGTGAAGACTATGCCTGCTTTTTGCTCTTGTCTGAAAAGTTAGCCTGAGGCTAAAGTGAAGTTTTAGATTAATTCTATTGGTAGAAGAAATCTCATAATAGCTTAGTATAGACTTTGTTTTGTGGTACTAGTGTTAATTCTAATAAAGATATAAAAAGGAGCAGGCTGAGCAAGAAAAATTATTTGAAGAAAAATGAAGCAACAGGAAGTAGAATGGAGCTAAGTTCTGTGTTCAAGGAGATAAACAAGATTAAGAAATGAAATAAAGGGAGTGGTGACCTCAGGGAAAGACACTACCTAGCTAGATTTCTAACTTGTGAAAAAGTAATAAAGAAGAGCTTATGGAGGATTATGGTAGTGCATACCTTTAGTCCCAACACTTAGGAGACAGGAGCTTGTGGATCTCTGAGTTTGAGGCCAGTTTGGTCTAAAGATTTAGCTTCGTGATAGCCAAGCATAGGTAGTGAAAGAAACAATGGAAAGCAGAGAGCTGGCAAAGATGTAGTTGATGGAAATGTCTATATCCCAGCCCCAGTAACTAGTAAAACCTGGCAGCTTTGGCCACGAGGGTCTGGCTTTAGAGTTAAGGATAGAAGGAAGGGTCACAGAATTTGCCTTTTTGATTAAGGAAGTTGCTGAGACCAGCCATATATTAGGGGTATCTTTGAATGGAGGCCATTGTATGAATCTGTGAAGGAGAAGCCTGGATTGCCTTGGAGAACACAAGATGTTAAAGATGCCAGAGCTATAGGATCCCTGCCAAGGAAAGCTGCTAACAGGGAGGGGAACAAGCCCAAGAGAAAAAGTGTGTTACAGACTACAAATCTGAAAGGAGTTGAGGACCTAAAGAGGGTTTTGACAACAGACATGGAGATGCAGAGTCTGGAGTTTGCCCCGTTGTTTCTCTGTCTTGCTTTGGTCCAGTATTTTCTCACTGTGTCCCCCTCCGTATATTTTAGAATGGTATTATAGACCCTGTGCTATTATGTGTTGGAAGTATGTGATCTGCTGTTTGATTTTGATTTTACAGGGGATAACAGATAAGAGATCGCATGAAGGGACTTTGAACTTTAGACTTTTAAATAAGTTTGTGACTGCTATAGACTATGGGGACTTTTGAAGTTGGAACGAATACATTTTTGCATTATGACAGGGCTATAAGGCTTTGGGGGCCAGGGAGTGGAATATGATGGTTTGAAAAAAAAATTGGCCTCCAAAGGAAATGAAAATGGCACTATTGGGAGGTGTGGCTTTGTTGTAGATATGACCTTGTTGGAGGAAGTATATTATTGTGGAGGCTGACTTTGAGGTCTCATATATGCTGAAGCCACACTCAGTGTTTCAGACCACTTCCTGTTGCCTGTGAGTCAAGATATAAGAACTCTCAGCTCCTTCTCTAGCATCACTTTCATGCCTGCAGGCTGCCTTGCTTTCCGCCATGATGATAATGGACTAAACCCCTGAGATGGAACAATTAAATGCTTTCCTTTATAAGTGGTCAAGGTGTCTCTTTATAGCAATAGAAACCCTAACCAAAACAGCTTCTGTTTCTTCTTCTCCTCTTCCTCATTCTTCTTCTTTTGGTTATTGTTGCCTGGATTTCTCATGGCCAGGTCTCATAGACCTCTGATCTAGTAGGGAGTCTGTCCAAGTTGGGGACTGGTCTTCTGGTGGCCAGCTTAGTCTTTGATGCAGCAAGGGGTCTCTGTTCTTCTGAACAGTATGGCCTGCACCTGTTCTGACTGGTGCATCCAGGCAGCAGAAGTCTGCTGGTATTGAGGGCAAAAGCTGGCAGTTGGGAAGGCCATGACCGGGGAGGGTGTAAGTTGTGGCACAGGTCTCTGGGACCAGAATCTAGGCAGTGTGGGGAAGTTCAGTTGGCAGGCAGGTTGCTCACCTGTTCTTTGGACTGGTGTAGCCTGTACCTGAGAAAACAGAAGTCTACTGGCTTTGGGGGAATGGCCCAGTAGCAGGGTGGATGATGGGTGAATGATGAGCTGGGAGGTTTGAGGGTTTTTTTTTTTTTTTTTTGAGACAAAATTTTTCTGTGGAGCCCTGACTGTCCTGGAATTCACTCTGTAGACCAGGTTGGCCTCAAATGCTGAGTTCCATCTGCCTCTGCCTCCTGGATTAAAGATGTGCAACACCATGCCCAGCTTTCTCTTCCATCTCTTATATTTTATTGGTGAGGCTTCCTTCAGAGGTTTCTGTTTGAATCCCTAAATTTTTACTTTCAGCTTTTAACTTTGGATTTTCTTTATTGATTCCACTTTCATGTCTTAAGCTGTTTTCCTCAATTTCTGCCTCTGTTTTTATTCATCTCACTAATGGATTTATTCATAGCCTCTTAAAGGCCCTCTATCATATTTATTAAGGCTATTTTGAAGTTCTTGTCTTGTGTTTCAGGTATGTTACATTTCTCAGGACCTGCTGCAGTAGGGTTGCTGGACTATTGGGGACACATTGTCCCAGTTGTTATTGTGTTCGCACACTGGTGTCTAGGATCATCTTGGTTTGTGGTGATCACAATTCTAGGTGCTGACATCTGGTCTTGTCTTTGTTAGGTGAATGTTCAATCCCTTGGTTTCTGTTGCCCTTTCTAGTTCTCAGGAGGGTGTTGTAGGGAATGTTTCTGAGATCCTGCCAAGTGTGCTCACCAAAGGTTCCAGGTAGAATGTGTCTTTAAGTACTGAGAGTTGACACTTGGGAATAGGGATGGGCTATGGGGGTGTGTGAGGCTGTCCATAGGAAGGGAAAAAGAAGGCTGTGTCCTCAGATCTGTCTTGTCCCTTTGGGAGTGGGGGCTGTGAGATAGGAGACACCACCGAGGGTGGTCTGCTATGGAGCTGGGGATGAGACTGGGGATTGGATTTGGAGGAAGGGAGGGCAAATGAAGATAGCTGTTGAAGAATATCTGATCATTCTATGTGAAGATGTGTCTCTGATTTACTTTACTGGCCTAAGGAATCTTCTGATTGGTTTAATAAAGAGCTGAATGGCCAATAGATATGCTTATCATCTCCTGCCTGACTTCTGAGGAGAGAAGGGAACTCAGTTGAAGAATCTGAGGCAGGGGATTTGCCAGTGAGACATGCAGGAAGTCAGACATATAGTACAGAGGAGAGGTAATGAGCCATGTGACAGAATGTAGATTAATATAAATGGGTTAATTTAAGTTATAAGAGCTAGTTGGGAACAAGCCTAAGCTAAGGCCAAGCTTTCATACTTAGTCTCCATGTCATTATTTGGGAGCTGGAAGTCCCCCCCCCAAAAAAAGATCAGTTATAGATAGCCTTTCTGCTTTCTGACCAGCCCGGCCAGCAGGTTCCCAGGGAGTGTCTAAGTGTCTATAGGATTTGGTGACTGAGACAATGGGATGGGGTTGTGAGGAAGGCTGTAGGAGAAGATACATTTGATCTACTGGAAATGGGGGCAGAGAGGAAGGAAAGGCCAGAGCAGGTGTTTTCCTATAGAGCTGGGGATGATGCTGGGGGTTGGATTTGGAGGAGAGGAAGGACCGTGTTTTGTTTACCTGGCTGGCATCACTGATGCTTCCCAGAGAATCTGATACCTGAATTTTATAGTTGGAACTCAGATGGTAGAAGGGGTAGAATCTGCAAATCGTCCTCCATATGCCATCTCCACACAAAAATAGTTGTAATTTTAAATTTTAAAGATATCTTCAGAGATGAAAGTCTTATGATCTTCTCTGTCAGCAGCATTTCAGATTTGTCACTTTAAAATGTTTTTTTTTTTAAAGATTTTAATCTTTAATTGTGTGTATCTCAGTCTTAGCTATATTTCTATTACCATGTAAGATGTTATGAACATGGAAACTTATTTTTGAAAGAGTGTTTATGTGAGGCTTACTGTATCAAAAGGTTGGAGTTTATACTCATCTTTGCAGAGAACAGGGCAGTGGAAGAGCAGTTGAGAGGTTCCATCTTGAGACACAACCACAAGGTGGAGAGGAAAGGGAGGGGAGGGGAAGGGAGGGAGAGAGGGGCGGGAAGGAGGGAGGGAGAGAGAGAGATTAGGAATGGCCCACGTCTTTTGGAACCTAAGCCTGTCCAGCCCCAAGGCCACACGTCCTAATTCTTCTCAAACATTCCACCAACTGGGGACCAAGCATTCAAATATGTGAGCCAATGGGATTCATTCCCATCTAAACCATTACGTTATCTGCATATAGGTTTGTGCATATGGCAGTATAGCTGCTTAAGAAATCCAGAAGAGGTGCTGGATTCCCCTGGAGCCAGAGTTAGTCAATTGTGATCATGAGTTCCGGATGTGGGCAATGGATGCTGGGAACTGAACTCAGGTCCCTTGCAAGAGTAATATCTGGTCTTAAGTATTGAGTCATCTCTCCAGCTGCTCTTTACAATTTTTGAAAACTTCACACAGGCACACAGTGTATTGTGAATTATTCATTCACTCTGTTGCTTCCTTATCTCCCGTCACTTCTGCAGACCCCCTTCTTTCCTATAATCCCCCTTCTAATTCCATGTCATTCCTATTGCTGGGGCTTTGTTTAAAGACCTTTGACTCCTGAGAGAAGCATTGTCCATTCATGCAGGGTAACTTCATTCAGAATTTTAAAGTTAACTAAATCTCTCAATTACCTTACAAATTTGGGGGTTTCTATATAGCGTTCTCCTTATCTCAAGTTTTGATTATGGGCATCCCATACACACTTTCTCCGCATTACTCTGCCTCATATTTCTGTCAAGAGGCTCCCTTTCATGGTTCTGAGATGCTGCAGGGGCTCCAGTTGCCGTATCTAGAGGAAACAACCACAACGAAAAGAGAGAACCTACCTCTCTGGAGACATTTGTTCTGTTTTTCCTTTTTCTCAGTTTTGTGGTCATCAGATAGAACTTGGGTCCTTTCACATGTTAGGGAAGTGCTTGGCCACTGAGCTACAGCCACAGGCAGCCTTCACCTTCTTAATTATAATAAACCCTTTCCCAAAAACCTCTCAAGGCTTCCTACTGAGACTCCGCTCCATCAGGTGCCCCAATGAAACCATCACAAAGGAAGGGGCCCACATGGCAATGTTCAGCCTCCATCTGGGATGGGTACCCAACAGTGTGAACTTCAAGTCTGGAGATCCCCCACAATGCTGGTTCTGTCGGGGCCATCATTTCCAGTGGTGGCTGTTGCTCTTTACTGCAAATATCCTGAGCAGTGTGAGTCACACTCAGATTCTCAGGACAAGACCTTATAGATAGTGTTAAGGTCTTGGAGACTTTAAGAGCAAGAAGCAATATCTGAGCTTCTCCCTCCCCCCTCCCTCTCCCTTCTCTCTCCTTCTTCCTCTTCCTTTCTTCACTTTGCAAGATAAGTGGCCATTACTGTAACAACACAATTGTTGTTCTGACTCCACAGTGGAAATGAACAGAATGAAGAGGAAATGGGAAGCTTCAGATGATGCTCCCTGTGCCGGCCAGGTTCTCAAGATGACTCTGCTACAAATAGGACAGGCAAGGGTGCTGGGGTGTTAGGTGGGGGGACTTGGGGTATGAGATGAGGATGTTGGGAGTGGGATAAATGTGAATTAAAAAACCTAGACAATAGCAGAAACATGAGTCTGGATTACAGAAGTAATCCTTGGTCCTGCTTACCTCTTGGGGGATGGCAGAGAGAAAATAGCTTTCACTCATTAGTGAGGTATTCAGGAACATCTCTGCCCCAGTTCAGAGCTGCTCTGGGATGGGCTGTTTGCCTGGGTAGTATCTTAACAATTAGAACCAGACCTGATGATACCAGGGAAATCATGGTGCCCTCTTGGTGTTCTTAGTTTCATTAATAAAACAATTTAAGAATGGACTCAAACCAAAGCTTAAGGATACTGATTATATTAAAGTTCAAAAGAAAAATGTTCAGGGCTGATAAGCTATAAATAGCAGCTGCCTGGAGATGAGAATAGAGAAGAGGGCAAAAAGTCATGTCTTTTAAGCTGGCATAGAAATCAGTCAGTGGCAGACAAGAGGCCTTATGATGGAGTGGAGGGCCTTCGAGAAAGTGAAGCCCGGTGTTAGGGAAAGCATGCTTGGAACACGGATAGAAGGAGATAAAAGAGAATTTAGGTTCCTGCAAAAGCAGGTGCTTCCTGAATCTTGGTTGTGGCCCTGCAAGATACTTCCACAGAGGAAAGGATTCTGGGAAGAAAAAAACACAGTGCTGCATTAAGGGACTAATTATTCCACCCATCTCCTTAGCATGGTTTACTCAGCAATATTGCTCAAATTCCCTGCTGTGGTTCTCTAGTTGGCCTGCAGTGTTTTGGAAGGATGTGTCAGATTTGCCCCTTGAATGACTGTACAGATTCAGTCCATCTCAGTGTCAGTGATGGACACAAATGCAGGGAGCTTGCTGCTGAGGTCTGCCCCTGACCTGCAGCTGCTGCTAAGGTCTCAGCAGGCAGACAGAGCCAGGAAAGAAGTGTGGGAAATGGTGAGAACCAATGATCTGGTCTCTGAGACCAAAACTGCTGTGTTAGGAATATCACAGGTTCTGCAAATTAACCTAAGAGCTGAATCTTGTCAAGTTCCTGGGGTCTGTGTGAGCCTCTGCCTGCACTGCTGGGCCTAACTTTGTGGCACTTCATGTGTCTGTGAGATGACTAAGATATGTGTTTTCAAAGACCATCAGTTGTTCAGGGATAAGTTTCCCAGTGTTCTACTCTTGCAGCAGTGGGGATAGGACCAAGAGCCTGGACAAGCTAGGCACGCAGGCACCACTGAGCTATTTTAGCCCTCAAATCTTGATGCTTGTGAATGTATACATCCAATACTGGTCCACCTGGTGTATTCATGTGTACTGGCATACTAAGATAACTTTGTCTAGTACTTGCATGCATGCTGATGTTCTATATCCACGAGTCTAGATGTAGTATTACATTCCCGTGTGTTTTAGCACTAGTACACACGTATATGGCTATAGATATATACCCATGTATGCTGCTTTATGAGAACATGTATAATCACGCCTATAAAACTGAATTCATGAACATTTCTTTTGTATGTCCATATGTGTTGCTGTATTTTATCCCCATGTAGACTGCTGTTCATGCACGTCTATGTATTCTGTGTGTTAGTAAACAACAGGATGCATCAGTGCTAGGGCATCAGTTTGCCTTGCTTATTTCTGCCCTAGCACTTCAGGGTTCATGTGCACCGCTGTAATAATGTTCTCATGTGCTTTCTTGTCAATCTTTGAACACTGCTGTTTCAGCACATCTGTATGCAGGACGCTAATAGTCCAGCTGTTCTTGCTTCTGAACTTTTGCTTTCATTTGCAGTGTGTTATTATTCATCATGGAGTAATATTCTATACTCAAAATGTGGGCACTGCTGTTCTAGTTCAGGCCTATGCAGAGCTGCACAAGTACGTCCACATGCTTTGTTGTGAATGCACATCAGTTTATACTGCAGTAATAGTACATCAGTTCTTGCAAGAATGCTATTGTTTAGTACTTTAGGAATAGGAACTGGCTGTTCTGCTGATACATTCACATTCAGTGATATACATTCAGTGATAAAAATATATCCTGATGTGCTGCTGTCCAGCACTTTGAGTGCTGATGTCATACATGAGTCCTGCTGTAGTCTTACATTTCTGTGCCTTTGTGTACTAGTACACTTGTATAGGCTGTACATTCGTGTGTTCTTTTTTTTAACTACAACATGCGTGACCGCTCCTGTGATATTGTATTCATGTGCACTTCTTTACTTGTATTTCCATGTATGATACTGTACTTATATACCCTGTGGATTATTGATCATGGGGTGTGATGTGCTGGAAATACATGGAAACACTGAGACAAGGACTTCCACGTGCGTTGCTCTACTTCTGCATTAGTACTTCAGTGTTCTGGTGTGTATGGCTACAATAATCTCACGTGTGCTACTTTCTGGTAAACCTGTGATCATGTCTGTTACAGTGTATCCAAGTGTGGAGTATGCCCAGTACAGCTGTTTTTGCTGCTGAAACGTTACTTCTATTTGCACCATGTATTCTGCCTCCTGGTGCTTCTGTCCTAAAATCTTGTTCCCTGAGGTTAAGTTCAGGGATGTTCAGAGCTGTTGGAGGAAATCCATTTGCTGTAAATGCACTTCAGTTTATGTTGTAGCAACCAGTTTTTGCAAAGATGCCATCATGTGTCCGTTAGTGATAGATGCATGTGAGGTGCTTAATTAGGACATTCACGTGCAGTGATGTTCTAGTGTATCCTTGTGTGCTCCTCTTTAATGCTAATGCACTCCGATGCCCTCACCCATGACTACTGGTGGAAGGTTACTTTTGTGTGTGTCTGTAACAGTACATCTGTACATGGTTGTAGTTGTACCTCCATGTGTGCTGCTTGGTGAAAACATGCGAGTTCATTCTAATAATCTTGGATCCATGTGAGATCCTTTGCTTTTACATCTATGTGTGCTGCTGCACAAGTATGCCTGTGGGGACTGCTGTTCATGGTCATGCATGTGTTCTGATGTGCTTCTAAGTACATACAGATACCAGGACATTAGTGAACATTAATTCTGCATTAAAACTTCAGTGCTCAGGTGCACTGCTATAATATGCTCATATGTGCTGTGCTCCAGTAAATCTATGATCACTATCATTTCATCATATCTGGTGTACTAGACCAACCATTCTCTCTGCATGTCTTAGGGTTTCTATTGCTGTGAAGAGACACCATGATCACAGAAATACTTACAGAGAGAACATTTAAGGGTGTCTGTCTTACAGTTCATAGGTTGGGTCCATTTATGATCAACAACAGGGAGCACGGTGGCATGCAGATAGATGCAGTGCTGGAGCCGAGAGTTCTACATCTCATCTTAGAGACCACAGTAAGTTGACTGTCACACTGAGTGAAGCTTGAGAAAAAGACCTCAAAGTCCACCTCCACAGTGACACACTTCCAACAGAAGGTGACTCAGATTAAAGGTGTGCCCTCCAGCCTCAAGGTCTGGATTAAAGGCATGTGTCATCTAGCCCCCTCCAACAAGACCACACTTTTTCCCACAAGGCCACACCTCCTAAGAGTGCCACTTCCTATGAGCTTATGGGGCCAAATACCATCAAACTACCACCGTGTTGAACTGTGACTTCTGTTTGCACTGGGTGCTAGTTAAACCCAGTGCACTGCTCTACTGCTAAAAATATGTTCCCTGCTCTTTCAGTTCAGAATTGTGCAAATGCATCTGCTTTGTTGTAAATGCACATTAGTTTACACTGCAGAAGTAGACCTGTGTTTGCAAAGCTAGCATTGTGTAGTGACTTAGTAATAGATGTGTGTGCAGTGTTCTTACTAGGACATTCATGTGAAGTGATGTACTACTATATCTTTGTGTATCCAGTAGTCCCATGTGTGCCGATGTGATATATTCATGAGTCTCATTATAGTATCATATTCATGTGTGTTTCTGTGATAGTACAACTGTGTATGGCTGTATTTGGACATGCATGTGTGCTGCTTTACTGGAACATGCATGGACACTCCTGCAATACTTAGTCCATATGTTCTCCTTTACCAGTATTTCCATGTGCGCTGATCTATTAGCACACCCATGTGGACTGCTAATGATTGAAATTCATGTATTCTGATGTGCTCATAAACACATGGACACACTGATCTAGGCCATCAGTGTGCACTACATCTGTCCTAGTACTTTACACTTACAAAACAACTGCTTTTGCTGCTGTACTTCCATTTTCATAGTGCATTTGTTTACCCCAGTACACTGCTTTACTCTTAAAAATGTGTGCACAGCTGCTCTAGAACAGGCATATGCAGAGTTGTACAGTGAATCTGTCTGTTTGATTGTAAATGTCCATTGGTTTTCACTGTGGTAGTAGTACATAGGGTTTTTTTTCCCCAAAGATGCTATTCTGTGGTACTTTACAGTGCACTCAATGTGCTACTACTGCATTCATGTGTGGTGATGTACCAATATATGCTTGTATGTTCCTGCCTAACATTCCCGTGAGTACTGATGTCCTCCACCACTGTGTCATGATGGTGCATTACGCTCATGTAAAGGCTCTGGATGGCTTTACTTGGACATCCATGTGCGCTACCTTAGTTCATGCATATTCATTTCTGTGTCACTGAATTCATGCAAGCTGCTTGACCTGCATTTCCAGGTGTGCAGTTGCACTAGCTCACTGGTGTGGACTGCAGTTCGTGAGCATCCACATGTGACAATGTGCTAGTACAACTAGTGGAAACACTGTTGTGAGACCTTAATAATGTGCATTGCTCTACTTCCAGTCTTGTATGTTGCACAAATTCTAACTGGTCTTATAAAAAACAAGCAGACACCCAGAGCCAGATATTTGGATAGATCCTTACAGATCAGAGAAGAACAAGCCGCAGCCACCTCTCACCTCACCAACTCCTCAGCTGAAAGTGGAGGGTTCTGTCTCTAGGAATCCTCAGACTGGATGCCTCTGAGTCTTCAGCTGAAAAGGGAAGGAAATTCAGGGCCGGAACTCCTGTCTCCTGCTTTCTATTCCTTCCTCTGTCCAGCTGTGTCATTTTCTGTCTCAACCTTCCTTCCTAGTGCTGGGATTAAGGATGTGTGCCACCACTGTCTGGCTTTATTTCTCCTCCAGTCTAATCTTGAGTAGTTCATGTTGGTCTTGAACTCACAGAGATCCAGACAGATTTCTGCCTCCCAAGTGCTAGAATTAAAGGTGTGTGTCACCATGGCCTGACCTCAATGGCTAATTCTATAGACAGCTCTGCCCTCTGTTCTTCAAGCAATCTTTATTTTTTAGGAGATACACAAAATATTGCCACACTTGTACCTCAATGTCTCCAAACACAGCTATAATATTATTCCCATATTGGTCTCTTCCTAGTAAATCTGTGATTGTGTCTGTCACAATATCTGTGTGTGGTGCTTTAGGAATACAACTATTCTTGATTCTGTAATGTCACTTCTCCCATTTATGGTGTGTCTTTGTCCATCCTGGGGAACTACTTTACTCCTAAAAACTTGTGTGCCGTCATTCTAAGTAAGGCATGTTCAGAGCTGTTCAAGAACAACTGTGTGCTTGTAAATTAACATCCTTTAGTCAGAAGTAGTTATACATCATTGTTTTTGTGAAGATAACCATTGTGTAGTGCTCTAGTAAGACATGCTGTGTGGCCTCTACTAGCAAATTCATGAGTAATGATGTATTAGTACATCTCTGTTTGCTCCTATCTAGAGTGCTTACAAAGAGCTGATGTCTTGCAGCCATACAACCTGCTGCATTACATTTGCTTGTCTTTGTAATGGTACAACTGTGTATGACCGTTTCTGTAATAGTACATCTTTGCATGGTATTGTCATTATATCCATGTGTGCTGCTCTATGGAAATGTAAGTTACCGTGAAATATTGAATCTCTGTGTGCTCCTTTGATTCAGATGTTATATGTGCTGTTGTACAAGTACTTCAGTGACAACAGACACCAGTGTGATCTGATGTGCTGATAAATACATGTGCATTGCTCTAATTCTTCACCAAAATTTCAGTGTCCAGATACACTTATGTAATAATATTCTCATGTGTGCTGTGCAGTCATAAGTTTCTGTTTCACCCGCCAGTTTCCAAATAATCAACATGGAGACTTACTATTAATTATAAATGCTTGGCCAATAGATCAGGCTTGTTACTAGCTAACTTACATTTTAAATTAACTCATTGTCTCTTATCTATTCTCTGCCACATGACTTGGTACCTTTTCTCAGTACAGCATGCCCATCTTGCTTCTCCCTGCATTTGCTGCCAACTGCAAGACTCCACCCTTCTTTTTCCCAGTGTCTTTAGTTTGATTTTCCCACATAACCTCTATCTGTGTAGCTATAGAGCAGTCAGCTTCTTTATTAAATCAATCAGTGTTATATATTAACATGGTGTAAAGGAATATTCCACAGTGATATTTTCTGATACAGTCATAATCACTTCTGTTGCATCTCTGTGTGTTGTATTAATGGTACAGCATCTCTTGCTGTTGTGTGGTTACTTGCATTTGGGGTTAGTCATTTTCCATTCCAGTGCACTGTTCTACTCCTAATGTGTGCTAATGTTCTTGTTTGGGCATGTAGGAGAGATGTGCAAGTACTTTTTTCTGCTTCATTATAAATATGCATCAGGTGATGCTGCTACAGTAGTAATCTGGCTTTTGGAAAAAAACCACTATTGTGTAGTGTTTAGGTGATAGATACCTATGCACTTCTCTACTACTATGTTTCTTGGCAGCAATGTACTAGTGTATGCTTGTGTGATCCTGCTTAGTTTTTCCCTCAGTGCTAATGGGATAAATCTATGACTCCTGCTGTAGTAATTCAGTAGAATGCATTTTTTGTAATAGTATATCTTTTAGGCCTATACTAGAACAACAAATATGCTGCTTTATGAAAACATTCATGATCATGCCTGAAATATTGAATTCATATGTGCTTCTTTTTTATTTTTTTTATCTTTTTGTTTGTTTTTTGGGGGGGGATTGTTGTTGTTTTGAGACAGGGTTTCTCTGTGTAGCCCTAGCTATCCCAATTGTAGACCAGGCTGGCCTCAAATTCACAGAGATCTGTGTGCCATTGCCTCCTTAGTCCTGGGATTAAAGATATGTGTCACCACCGCTCAGCTCCATGTATCCTTCTTTACATGCTTTTCTGTGTGTGCTGCTGTGGAAGTACACCCATGTGGACTGCTGTTCACAGACATCCATTTATTGTGATGTGCTAGTAAACACAGGGACACACTGATAATGGGACAACAGTGTTCGTTGCTCCATTTTTTGCACTAGTATTTCACATGTGATGCTTTCTAGCACACTATAACCATTTCTGTTACTTCACATCTGTGTGGTCCATTAGTAGTACAGTCATTCTTGCTGCAATGCTGCTGCTTCATGTGTACTGAGTACCAGTTCATCCTGTTTGTCTGCATTAGTCCTAAAGGTGTGTGTGGTTGATCTCCTTAAGGCATGAGCAGAGCTGTACAACTGCATCTATCTGCTTTGCTGCAAATACAAAAGGACCTTGCAGCTTGGAGGCTTAGCACTGACCAGCTGCTGTCCTTTAGTCTACTGTGGGGGCTCTCTAGTTTCTTTTCCTGTTTTAAATGGACCCTATCTCACTGAGGGACTTGAAAGACAAATGGGCTCTCCTGTGATTAAGATTTTGCTTTACCAAGAACAGGGCAGAAGGCCACACCTGTGGCAATGGTCTCTCCTGTCCCAGCTCTATTCCTGGAGTGCTCTTAATCACAGGAAGCTATCCTAAGTTAACTACCTGGGGGCTGAAATAGGAGTGTGATCCAGGATCCAGTCCTTATCCTGTAGATCCTGAGACCTCTGACACACAAAACCAGAACCAGTACCCCCAAACCTCCACAGAATATACTGACAAGAAATTAAGTTACCCTTTTGAGATGTAGGAAGTAACAGTTGCATTTTTTTCTTACTATAATCACTCTGGGGGAATGAAGAATGACAAGTGATTATCTCTAAAAAAAAAAAAAAATCCTAGACTTACAGAATGGATTGAAGAATGGGAGTGTATGTGTATGTGTGAGCCAGGGCACACTCATACCACCATGTGTGTAGAGAGTAAAGGACACTCTTGTGAGATCCTGACACAGAACTCAGATCATTAGACATTCCTGATGGCACCTCTGCCCACTGACACATCTCACAGGCCTAGGCCCTAATTTTAATAGGAACAACTTATTCCCAGGATATTTAGCTTCACTGGTCCAAGCTGAGGGTACCTGATTACCTGTCTTTCTGCTAACCCCACTCCTGGGACCTGGGTCCTTACCCACCATCCACCAGCATCTTCAGTTTCCTTAGATACCTCCATGAGCATCTGCTGTCCCCTGCCTGTGTTTCCACACACACCCTTCCAGCCCTGACTCAGTGAAACAAGGGGGGCTTACTCTGTGAGGTTTCTTAACAGTGCACTGTGTTCATGAAGTGCCTGGACCATCTGCTTATTCCAGCCCGCACACTTACAGACTACTGTGTGGCTTGCTAAACAGAGTTTAAATGGGGTTACTTATAGGGCTGGGACAACATATACAAAGCTGTATCCTTTGGGGGAAATGTTTAAAAGGTTGAAGAGATAGCTCAGAGGCTAAAAGAACTGGTTGCTCTTCAAAGGAACTGGGCTCAACACACAGCAGCTACATGGTAGCTCACGATCATCTGTAACTCCAGTTCCAGGGAATCCCATACTCTCTCCTGGAACAAGGTATGCATGATGCATAGACATACACAAAAGCAAAGATATTCATGCACATAAAATAAATAATTAATAATTTTCTCTCCACAACTTTTAACTCCCCGTGAATGTGCCCCTCATGTGGCCTGGATAAATCCTTGGTAAGGGACCAGCCTGCTGAACCCCCTGTATCTCAGGGGCAGACAACCACTTTGTGCATGGGTCCTGCAGGTAATCACAGCTGCTTTAAGAGGTCATCTGCCATCCATGTCATACCCAGGGGACAGCTCCCACACAAGTGTAAACTGGGACAAGGTCTTTGTATTGTCCCCTTTTATGAAATGGGGACAACTGTGTCTTCCTGACAGGCTTATTGTGATGCCTGAGGAGAGGAGACAAATCTCTTACAAGAATGCCTGTGCATAGAGGTCATCGGGGTGTGTGTGTGTGTGTATCAAAAGTGCAAACAAGTGCTCTATTATTGAGCTATATCTGAAGCCCAGCTAATGACATGCTTATCTCCAAAGACCTCCCTCAGAAATATGTTCATCCCAGAGAGATAATGCAAGAGAACATTCATTCTCCCATGAAACTGGTAGGCTAGGAAGGGCTGGTTGTACAAAAGCTTATATGGGAAGCAGATGGAAAAAACAACCAGAGATCCTGCTTCTCCTTGTTTCAAGTCCTAAGGAGAAGCTCTGTCCATATTAGACACAGAGATCCTGAGGGTGGATGCCAGCTGAGTGAAGGCTCTATGGTTCTCCTAGGACATTGAGAGGTACCCAACTCTTGTTGGTCCTTGGCTCCAAGAGTGGAAGCTTCACTGGCACCATCCAGGTAGGTGTGTAGGAGGGAGGAATCCAGTGCTCCGCAGAGAGCTGAGACAGAGCAGCTTGCCACAAAAATGACTGAAACTCCAGTAACCTTGAACAGTTGGGCCACTGCTCAAGTTCAAGGTTTACAGACCTCAGTAGATGGAGGAGGTGTCGGCTAGGGTGGAGCAGGCTTCCTAAACTAGTCTGATGGCTCTGGTTTGGGATGGAGGAAAGTTTTCAATGACCCTGAATGAAAGTTTTCTTGTCATTCTCCATCACTGTCTCAAGAAATGATGTCACCTAGGGCAGGTTTGGCTCAAGCAAAGCAGTTAGTATAAAAATGAAAGTGAGAACCATTTGGAAATAGTTTTATACAGCTTGGGTGGGGGGAGAGTTCCCAACACTGAGATGAAACCCAGATGGAGGCAGGCTTTGCCTGGGGCTGGTCATTCTAAGATGAAGACCTTGGAGAGCCCCTGCCCCACCCTGAAGATGAACGCCAGGTCTGCACTGACCAGAAGTTGCAGAGAGGCAGGTCTGCAGTTTCTTTTCTGCTTTTGAGAATGAGTGTGGCTGCTGTACAGACCCCAGGACAGTGGGGAAGAAAACATCAGAATAGACAGCAAAGAAGAGGGCAAGGTGAAGATGGCCACGCCCCTTCCCGTCTACTCCCAACACCCATGCAGCCGAGTACTGAAAAGGGCCAGCCAAAGAAACTCACCTGGCTCTGAAACCAGAACTAGTGAAAAATACACATTGTGGATCTGAGACCTGACCCAGTGAAAGAAACAGTTTGGCCCTGAACCCAAAACCTAAGAAACAAGCCCTGACTCTGAAACCAGTGCCAATGAGTCACACCTTGTCCCTGGAATCAGAGCCAGTGAAAGAAGTATACCCTGGCCTCAGAATTAGAACCAAAAAGCTGAAAAGGTTCAGTGAAAAAACATCTTTCAGTCCTGAAATCAGAGCCATCTCTGCCCCTGGCCAAGGAAACCAACCAATCCCTGCGCAAAAAATCTCCTCCCTGGAGAAACTCCACCCCTAAGAAGCTCTACGTAAATCTCTCTGCCTCTTCATTTGTGGGCCGTCTTTTCCTACACTGGCAGAGGCAACCACTCTTCTGAACTCCTTTCCCAATAAATCTCTTTCTCAAAAGAGTCTTGGTTTGAAAATATTCATTTACCAGTGCAGAACAGAAGAAAGAACCTTGCAGAGATGTCCCCTTATTAGCGAGGCTGAGCAAGGTGTAGCAGAACAGAAAGACCTTGTGAGACATCCCGAGGGGACTGAGCAGGTGGAGCAGAAAAAAGTAACAAACTTTCACAGGATATAGAGGAGATTGCTACATTTCTGCAGGGGTTTCCCCTTTAACAGAGAGAAGAGGAGGAGCACGAGGAGGAGGAGGAGGAGGAGGAGGAGGAGGAGGAGGAGGAGGAGGAGCTCTGCTGGGAAGCCCCGGTTAAACTGGGTGGGGGTGAGGAATGGGGTGTGGGGGTAAGGGGATAGGGGTGGAACTGAGCAAACCTCAGCTGTAATAGCTTTCTCCAAGAGAGCAGCAAGATTACTATAATCCTGTGGGTTGACCATCCCCCCCCCCACCTCAGCTACAGATATTGCCTGACTTCCCAACCAATCAGGGTACCTCTACCTTCCAGAACTGTACTATTGCTACTCAAGGTATAGTTTGGTATACCTTGGTATACCTGGTATAGTCAGGATACCTTTCCTTCCAGAGCTGAGCTGTCCAAATGCAGCTCTACCTTCCAAAGCTGTCCTATTGCGGCTCTGGGCATACCCTAACTTTCTGACCAGTCAGGATACCATTCCCTCCACAACTGTAACACTCATAGACAGAATCAAGATGGCCACACCCCTTCCCATCTACCCCCAACACCCATGCAGCAGTGCAGGAGGTCCACTTTCTGCATGCAGGGATTTGTTTTCTCACCATGCCAAGGCTCCAGGCTTATGATGGTGGTGATGGCCCCATCTTCCCTACCTCAGAGCCTAACCTCACTTCTAGCCCCATCCTCAGCTCACTTCTCTTGCTCTGTCCCAAATGCTCCCCACCCAAAGAAGATTCTTAGGCTGTGCATGAACTCCAACTCCCCAAAGGTGTGCAGACAGAGTTCCATGGAGATGCTGTTAATTCACAGCACACAGTGACTGTGCTCAGCTCCTGTACTAACTGGCCTGAGAAAGGCAAAGCCTGGGTCTGCTTTGTAGCTACTGTAGACCTTTCACTGGGGACTGGTTCTTAAAAATCTGGATTCAGCTTGTTAACTGTACAATAGTGGGTAGAATTAATGGCTCATTAGTGGTTAGTTCCTTAGCCAAGCCTTAATTGCTCACTGTAAAGCCCCTTTCCTAAAACTGGATTAAACCATGTAGATCCTTGGCTATGGAAGCTGCTGGCTCCCTGCTACCTTGAGCTGGACAGCTTCTTAATGGCAGGTACATTGGTGGCCCTCAAGCTCGAGAGACACCCTGGGTGTGACATCATTTGCTAGTGTGATCTTAAAGCAGAAAGTTTTAGTATCACTTAAAGGCTCAGTGACTAGGCATCTCTATAATGACTCGGCTACAGCATTGTAAAATGCAGCAGGTCATTTGAGACTCCTCTGTTTTGCATGAGTTAAAAGCTGTGCTTATGTTACTGGGCACTAAATGAACTGTATAGAATTTCCCTGCACAAAGGAATCTGAGATAAGACTTTCTACAATTTTTACCACTACTGCATTTTTTTCTTTATCATTTTCCTTTTTTTTGTTTGTTTGTTTGTTTGTTTTGCTACACAGGGTTTCTCTGTGTAGCTTTGGATGTCCAAAGTCTTGCTGTGTAGACCAGGCAGGCCTCGAACTCATAAAGATCCATATTGCCTCCCAAGTGATAAATTAATGGCATTGATGGATTAATGTTTAACAATTAATAGATTCTAAGGTCTCATTTTTTCATGTAAGTATTTTTATTGGACCCTGATTACTGTTTAATTTTGACTTCTAGCTAGTTTTATATAATCTGGAGGTTTTTCAAGGCATAATGGACATGTATGAGTCTCAACACTCAAAGAACATGGGCTTCCGGATGTGAACTACAACCTAATAGTGTAGATTTTAGAGTGCATTCTCATTTGTCCAGCTGACCATCCCACTGAGTACCCAAAACAAATGTGTTCAGACAAAAAACCGTTCCTTACAGACTCCACCCTCCTCTCCATTCTACATTCCTGGTCCCCAGTAAATGTGCTGAAAAGCCTATCTTGACACTTTGAGTCTTTAAATCCCTAATCTCTACCTGACAATCAACCATATGATCAAGCATGAGCCTCTAAAGAATCCCACATGGCTGAATGGTGCAAATCAAGAAGCCAACCCTGAAGCATTTATGTGGGATTCCAAGAACAGCCATGAACAACCCAGGAAGGAATGTGAGACCTACACTTCCTAGGTGGGAAACTTAGCAGGAAGCAGTGACAGTGTCCTCTGAGTACAGGGACAGAAATCTAGATCAAGGGCTGGCAAGAGGGCTCAGCAATATAAGGTGCTTGAGGCCAAACCTGATGATCTGAGTTTGATCCCCAGGACCCACATGGTGGGGGAAGAGACCAGAGTCCCACAAGCTGTCCTGTCATCTCCACATGCGTGTACCCAATACATAAAACACATGAAAATTAAAATGATGTGATATAATAAAAGAACTGTAGATCAAGAAAACAGAGCCCAGGGACAAACCAATCATCTATAGTGGATTTCTAATAAGCTGAGTCAAAGGAGAGAATAATGTTCCACCAAGTCATGCTGACACCATTGTGCAGGCAGGAGAATGAAGTGGGACCCTCTTCTCACACTGTTTTCTACCTTCTGTTGCAGAACACGTAAGATCAAAGACTCAGGGAGGACACAGGGTCATTTGGGACCACACTTGCAGAAGTTTCTGTGCATCCTCAGTAGTCTTGAGCAGGATGGACTTAAAGAGAAACTAAGGAATGAAGAACACATAGGATTACACTCTCCCCTTCCAGGGCTGGTCTCCAAGACCTCAAGGCCTTGCCCTGGCCCTGATCTCATAAAGGTTCCATCACTTCCCAGTGTGTCATGGGGAACAAGTCCTCAGCACATGCATCATCAGGTTCCATAGTTAATATTATGCCAACTTGACTGGGCTTAGAATCCCCTGGAGATGCACTTTGGGGTGTGTCTGAGGGACTTTTCAAGAAGGTTTAACCAGAGGGGGAAGAATGTGCTTCTCACCCATTTCTGTTGACCCTGGACTGGATTAGAAGAGGCAGTGAGCTGAGCCCAGCATCTGCCTCTCTGCTTGCTGGCTGCCTCTACGATGTGGCCAGCTGCTCCTACTCCTGACCCACTGTGGACTGTGCTCTCAGACTGTAAGGGAAATCACAGTCCTTCCCTAGATTTCCTGTGCTGGGTGATCTGTCAAAGTCACGGGGGAAACAGCTAATATGGGGGCCCTTGAGGGTCAAACAGGGTCAGCCAACAGCACACACAGAACTGGATATGGAGGACATTGCTACATTGCTTGAAACTCAACACAGACCTGATGTAATGAAAACTTCACAACCCCAAGAAGACACAGGGTAAGTGTGTATGACCACGGATTTGATAAAGTCTTAACTATTGCACCAAGTGAATGAAGCAAAGTACAGCAGTGAGTGTGTCTTCCGCAAAATGTCACATTGAAATGAAAACATGCCATCTACAAGGAGGAAAAAAAAATAGTCCTTAGAATTGAAGAAAATCCTTGAAAAATCGTATGTGACAAAGGATTTGTGTCAATGGTACATAAACATCACATGCAACTCAGTAGCAGACATTCCAATATCTTAGGGGGCAAAAGATTTGAATAGACATTTCTCAAAAAAGATCTAAAAATGACCAGTAAGCTCATGACAAAAGCTTGTCATAAGGACCCAGAAAACACATATCAAACTCCCAGGGAGAGGGACTTCACACACATCAGGACGGTCCGCATCCAAAGGTGGGGTGTAGAGACTTCTAAGAGGTTGGAAAGGGCACATGATGGTGGGAAAGAGAAACGAACCAAGGCC
>PVIH01010259.1:0-44481 GCA_004025045.1 Sigmodon hispidus
GCAACTCCCCATCCCCTCCCTGGGCAGGCAGCAGACATACCATTTCATGTAAAAGTTTCACTTGGAAAAATATTGTCTGAGGGCACATGTGGCAATGGCTGGAGATGATAGTTTTGATTGCCATAGGTGGGGAAGATGTTATTTATTTTCAGTAGGCAGAAGCTAAGGAAAGTGCTGAAGTGAGTACAGTGAAAAAAGACTGCCCCCGAACCATCTGTCTTCCTAGTCGATGAGGAAACCGCGACTAAAATAAGTCCTTGCTATGTTTGTATCCAAACGTTATTCAAAGTATAGGAGGGGACCTTTCCTACTGTGATAGCTCTAGATAGACAACAAAGTACTAGCTACTCTGAATGGCAGGAGACTCTTCTTTGCATGTTTTTCACATACACTTCTCTAAAACTACATCATGTAAAACCAAGTACTCAGGAAGTCACAGTAAACACAGAAAAATCTTTTCTATAAATGCCAGTCTTCAAACCAAACATTAGATGAAACAAAAGCAAATTATGCCTATATTTTCTCCTTTTCATAACAAATAGTATTTACCATGAAAAGTAGCATAAAATAGAAAACAAAACCCTAAACCAAGAATTAGCTGCCAAAAGTACTAACCAAAAGGGTAACTGAACCTGTAGTATGTATTACAGGACTCTCAATTTCCTGGTAGGCAGGACAAAAAGTCATTGCTGTGTGGGTATGTGCACACGTGTGCCTAGAGGTCAGAGGAGAGCATCAGATCTCCTGGAGCTGAAGTTGCAGACAGTTGTGAGCTTCTCAACATGGGTGCTGGGAAACAATTCCAGCTCCTCTGGAAGAGCAGCCAGATTTCTTTAGCACTGTGCCATCTCTTTAACTCCAACTGATTATTTTCTAAGAGTGGATTTGAATGCTTCAACATTCAGAATAAGTCGCCTAGGCTCACTGATTATCATTTCACTAAATGATATCTTCACATTTCTCTCCCTAGAATTCATATCTCAAGCCTCTGTGTCCAAGAAAGTGTTGGCTCCAGAGGTCATGAAGTACAAAGAAAAAGATGTGAGATATGATGAATTGAGTTTGTCCCATTTCTTTATCTACAAAAGCTTTGAAAGGCAGAAGTAGTTTCCTAAATCACCAAGTCTTACTCTGAGTGACAAATATTTCAATATTAACAGTATGCTTTTCAAGGCTTCAGTCTAAGACTCAGCCCGTATGAAGTCCACCTATAAAGATTCCTCCTTGTGCCAAACATCCGATGATCATGAAAATCATTTGGAGACCCAGGTATACACACCACATTTCATAGACTTATTTGCTGTTAGGAGCCTTGTGAATTTTGTCAATAAAACTTTGTGGAAAATGACCCATGTGCCTTATAAGACTGACTTGTCACATGCCCTGCATACTTTTCCCTTTCCTTTTTTTCTCCCAGACTGAGTGCCACATGCAACAGAGGACTTTGAGGTCTTAGGTGAGAGTACTACAGAAAATGGCCCAGGATCCTTAGATAATCACATGTAGCAGAGTCAGAGCTCCACTTCAACCCAGCTTACCCTGCCTATTCTGTATTTCCTTTTTTTTTCCTTCTTTATTTTGTATTTATCAAAAAAACAGTAAAAAGAATTTAAAAATGCCAAAGAGTTAACAATAACTATACAGAGGATAATAATCATAAGCATGGCTTATCAAGGGTGGAAATGCAAATAAGATTACTACACCTATATTTTCTTTGTGTTCAGCTTTCCCTCTGAATTTTTTTTCCATCCCTGTATATCCTTATTGTCTGTATTTTCTTATATAGTTTCTCCTCCAAAGCTATCACACTAGTTTATAATACAGCATCACTGCCACCAATGCTATCTTTTACTTTCTATATCTCTTCCATCTTGACAACTGTTCTCCATAGCAGTAAAAGCAGAAACTGCTTACAGTCATTGTGCTTAGAATTCCCTCTCTGATTCAAATTTCCACTAAAAGTAAATAAAAGTGAAATCAAAACCAGAGACATGGGAGGTCTAATTGTTCTCGGGCTTGATGCCCAATGGCAATCAATGCTTGGATCCAATGGCATGTAGGACCTGGATCAGTGGCCTGACTTTATATTCATGGCTGGACTACACAAGATTTTAAGTATTTCTTAGTGTACCAATATTTGAGCCCCTCGGCTATGTTCTCAAGTGTTGATTTCAATAGCTATTATGAATGAAGAAAGCCAGGTAGGGTTTAGAGACAATTAGTCCAATCAAAGAGGTAGGCAAAAAAGAATGCTAGGAAGTAGTTCTTGGAGTAGATGTTTGTTAGGGCCATTAGCCAGCACTTCCTTGTCCAGGAACACGACAGTCTTGCTTTTCTCTGTCCCAGAATCAGGTTCGAAGAATAGGTGACTTCCTTTCACCAGTGACACATGAGCAAAAGTCATTTGTTATTCCAAGGCAAAAAACCTTAAGAACCAGGATTCCAGTTAATACTTTATTGTGTTTCCCTCCCATACCACTGGAACTGAATCCTAGATGGCAAGGCTCTGCCAGCCAGGGCCCATGGGAAGAATGACATATTAATCTGAGATAGACACCTTTAAGTGTTTTAAGTTCTGAAATTTGCATAGTGTTAATGCATTCTCATTTCTCCAAACCTTGTAATTACAATGTGTCTGTCACCTTTGAGAAATGGACTTTAATGGTCAAAATGAAAAGAAACTATTCCTACAATGTCTGTCTCCTTCCAAAAGGGAGAATGAAAAAGGTCCAATCTTCATAATGATCCTCACATTCTAGCACAGGAAACAAGATTTTACCTACCAGTTTAGGTTATTTTATGTCTAGAACAGAGGTGTGAGCTAAATAGGCCCAAGGCTTGTCTTTGTAAATAAAGTTTTATTGGAAAGCAGCCACAACCATAATTTGCATACTGTCTATGACAGCTTTCACACTGCAGAGGAAGTGTTGTAGCAAGAGGTGCCTGCAAATGCTAAAATATTTACAGGAAAAAGAAAATGCCAGCCCTGGCCTAGAAGAAGCCAAGTGAAAACAGATCCATGGAGGGTCTGGAAAACAAATTGAATATGTAGCACCACTCAAAGTAAAGAGGACATATTCTCAATAGTCATGTTGCCAAAAGCACACACAGACCAAGAGATGGTATTAGTAAGCTCTGTGTGTGTGTGTGTCTATGCTTCAGGCATTTTTGGAGAGAGGCAGGCAATGAAAATCCTAATACAAATGATTTCCAACAAGCACATTGTTAAACTTCTGCTGTTTATATCCAGCCCCCAGTATCAGCATGGGGACAGAATCTGAACAAAGGATATACACAGTATATGTCAGGATTAGTGAACCTGACAGTCCTCAGGATGACTCAGTGGAAAGATGCTTAAGCGCTTATTCAAAATGATTCACTGCCCAGAGAGTCCATGGTAAGTCAGACTCAGGCTAAACTGGGTGTTACAATTTGTCCAGCTCTCTGAACTCAGCACAAGGCAAACAAGCAGGCTATTAGTGAGGAAGCAGGCTGTTGGAGGGTCTGTTGGCTTGCTGGATATGGGCTCTGTTGTGGCCACTGGCTGCCCTCCGGGGGTGGGGGTGGATATGGTGTGGCTGGAATGCTAGGAATCCTGGGCTGGCTTAGCAGGCACTCCAATTGGCTTGGTGTTCTACATGCTCCAGAGACTTTCTCCAGTGTCCTTGGCATCCAATGCCTATACTTAGGCTTCAGAATTTTAGGACTGGGTGGGTCTCTGGAGGCCTTCTATCTCAGGACCAGATCACTTCTTCATTAGGTGGTACCAATAAATGAACAGACCATGTGCTACAGATGGGGCACAAGCTATTTGCCTCCTTGCTTGGGCCTGGCTCTTGGCAGGACTGCCTGGCTGCCAGTTTGACCTTTGGTGGCTGGTGACAAGTTTTGCTTTGGTCCAACCAGTGCTGAATTGCCAGTGGTTGGCTCGGGGGGGGTGGGGGGAGGTGTCAGGGTACAGGTCTGGGGTGGGAAGCCGAGAGGACAGGAATTAGAAGAGGATACTTTCCTTCCACCTATACACTGAATTCTCCTCATTTTTAGCCTTAGATTCTGGGCTTAGTTTGGAGTCAGTACTTTGTATCACTTTCTAAAATGATCAGAAAGATAAATTCCTTCAAATTCTACTCTACACACATTTAATTCTAGGTTATTTTAGAAAGGTAAAGGGAGAAGGAGCTGTGTCATGCACCTGATTACTACAAGGTAACAATTAGTTTATCAAATCAAGATAATCCAGAATATAGAGGGTCTGAGAGACTGAAGTACTCTAGCCTTTCTGACAGCCCCAGCCAGCTTCCAACAATCTCTCATCTGGACCTGAACACCTACATGTGCCATGGCCATGTGCAAAGATTCCATGTCTCCCTGGGCTGAGGCAACATGAGCACCGGCTGACTCAAAGCAATGAAACACAATCAGTATAGAAAAGATGGCAGGTCACACAATGGCCTTAGAAAACTAACTGACACTACAGACCTTTGTCGAGGGTCTACTTTGTGCCTTAGCATGTGAGGCAGTAAAGACAGACTTGGTCTCCAATATATTCGCAAATGATAAGTTATGAATCTCAGTTGTGAGCTGTGAAGACCATAGAGGCAAAGAAATTATTCACTCTTTCAAACTTTGTCTGAATGGAAGATGTGGTTGAAGCACAATCCAGGAAGCTGGCCAACTTGGGTTTGAGGATACTTGAATGTGCTTACAGAGCACTGTGGCTTCAGGTAGTTTACAGTCTTTTTTAAATAAATGATCAGATTTGTCATTTGTGGAGAGAAAGAGGTGAAGAAAACAACACTCCAAGGTATGACTTTCTGTGGTTGCAGACTATACAGTGCCTGTTCTTATAACAGTTGTAAAGAACTAAACAGCTAGGGTCATCCATAAGAACTCACAGGATGTCCCTGGCTAGGTCTCCAACCAATAGTGAAGGTGTTGCCTAGACAAGACTTCCCCTAGGATCAAACGAATAGACACCCCAAGCACCATCACAGAACTTACATCCAACAATGAATAGAGGCTGAGGCAGAGATACATGGCTGAACACTGGGCTGAGTACCTGCTCCAGCTGAGAGCAGGGGAGGAGAGTCTATATGAGCAAAGGGATAGGGCTTATGAGGAAAATTCCAACAGTGATGGCTAGCTGGAGCTCTGGGGAGCTCACTGAATTAAGAACAGCCACTGAGGAAGCATCACAAAAAGGAACTAGGCCCTCCCAGGATAGGCAACTGTCCACTGACATGGGCAGTATGTGGAGCCTTGTGTGGACTGGCACTTCAGAGCCCATTCTCCCCAGAGGAACAGCTAACTCAGTCATGACATTATGATGAGTAAATCAGACCTGCCTGGAGTGGATGCTGAGCTGATCTACCTTGGGACTTCTTGTCCTTTTGGGGGAGGGGATGAGGGGATGGGAACGAGGGAGGCTGTAGGCAGACAAGGAGGGATTGGGAGGGGGAAGGGAAGGATAGCAAGGGGATACATGGAAAAAAACTGTATTTTCTAAAAATAAATAAATTAATAATAAAAAATGAATGAAACAAGTTAATAGAAGGTATAACACTAAATTCAATGCAGGATAAAAGCACACAATGAATGAAATTGAGTAGTGCCATTCAGGGCAACAATCACTAGTCATTTGTATCAGTTTACAGTTAGATAATTACCATTAAATACCATTTAAATGCAGTTTCTTAGTCTCACAGTAGTCTCATAGCATATCATGTGTTGTGGCTACTGTAATGGGATGTGTCTATTATTGCACTGAGTTCCACTGGAAAGTGCCAGTAAAGACAGCAAGCCAAAGTCATCCAGAGAACAAGGAACTTCCTTTTTGTGTTTCTTAGGCCTAGGTGGTGGCTCAGCTGTGACCAGTGCTGATTGTCTGAGAGGTGGTTGGCTCTGTGTGTCTGGTCTCGATTATTGCCTTGTTCAGGGAGCTGAGCAGTTCCACACTGTCCTCTTTGTCTCTGTTCTTTTGATCTTTCCCCAAGGGCCTTTAGGAAAGCCAGGGCCATCCAGTCTTCTCATGAAAAATTCCCTTTTAAGTAGACCTATGAATAATCTAGATAATCCAGGAATTCATAAATCTTTTAGAAGCTGCCTGGGCTATTTGCTCAAGAGGCATTGTATGCAAAGTCCACAAAGACCAGTTCAGCTGATCAATAGAATCAGTATTATACTTACTAGTTCAGAGAAATAAGCATGGACAGTACTAAGAACAAAGTCTTTACATGCTTCCTCCACAACACAATTAATAGACAAGGAAAAAATATCCAGTGTCATCCTGAAAACCAATTTCAAATCAAAACAAGGCAAACAAAGGAATCAAGCACAAGGGCTCCCCAGGGTCCCTAGAGCTTCAGGGTGGGGGTGGGGGTGGGAATGATTGTGAGGGATGTGCACGTTCCTGAGTGTACACAAGAATCACATGTGTGCGCATGGGGCAGGGGTAGGCAGAGTTGAAGGCATTTGGGGGTTAGGTCTAGGCAAAAGCGGCCCTGCCTTTGAGCAGTCTTTCAGTGTGGAGAGGAGACTTTTAACTTTTGTCAAAGTCTCCAGCCCAGATTCTGTAAAGGGGGGCAGGGAGGACAGTGTCATAACACAGAGAGTGTTAATGGCTGCTATTTTAACAATCTAAACTTACTGCCCCAGGGCGCCAGTAGAAGCTAAACAGTCTTACTGCAAAGGATGCAATTTTTAAAAATCAAATAAATAGTTTAAAGGCACACTCGCATTGAACTTGTGCCCAACTTAGTGTCAATCAACAAGTTTCCATTGAATGCTGGACAAGCCAACCCCTCTTCCAAAGAGAACACAGAAAACATTGTAAGTTCAGTTTGGGGGCAGCTGGAGTATCCTTCTCAGGTTTTTTTTTTCTTCCCTATGGTTTTTTCTTTTTCCCTTCTTTGGGTTCAGACTTCTGTTCCTTTATCCAGTCCCTCCCAAATTAATTTTTTTCTAGTGCATCTTTGGCTCTGACCTGCCTGTTGTGGGCCTTCTGTTTTGTATTCCTGGTCAATAAGAGAAGACTTGTTGATCTGGACTTCAACACAGATCAATATTTTAACAATGTTTACCTGTCTACTTATGTTTGTATTTATTGTGGTGCTAAAAAAAGAGCTCTTTACATGCTAGATAAACACTTTCGCATTATTATTATTATTATTGATACAGGGTCTTCCCATGAAGCTCACGCTAACTTTGAACTTGTAATGTGGCCCAGGCTGGCCTAATACCTTTGATTTTCCTGAGTGTTGGAATTAAAGAGATGAGCTGTTGTGCCTAGATACACAACTTGAAAGACAAAAGCTTTCTACCTGTCACATGAGCTAGAGTCAAACAAGATACTCAAATAAAATAATGCTATATAGTCTCACATCTATATTATGACAGCAAAATGTTGAAAATTGTATTATCCAAGAGTTCAGATATCTAGGCACATATCTGAAACTAACTATAAAATCCTCATTTTGGCCAACACATGTTTCTACTTCTCCATACTGAACTTTAGCCCCATGGCCTGAAATAACAACAAAAACAAAAAGACAACAATATTTAAATTTATTGAAGACATACTATTGGCCAGATAACATCTCAGCTAGGCCCCTTAAACATTACTTCAGGCAATCCTTACAATAGACCGACTGAGATAGGAATGGTTATAGCACCCCCCCCCACCCAACACAAACCTTATACTCACATCAAACATGTATAGAATGAAGGTGGCATATGTGCTTCCTATCCTTATTATTCTATTATTTTTTAATTCTTACAGAAGCTTCCCATTGACTGTTCTGTCAATAAATGACAAAATCTATCATAAATAGTAACCTAGGTTGGTTTTTTTTCCTTTTTATTCATTATTATTATGAACAAAGAAGTCACACTTTCTATCCTTGGATATTCTTATTCAAGGTCCCTTCCCCCTCCCACCACATCAGGTCATTCTCTCTTCTCCACAACTCCCCATCCCCTCCCTGGGCAGGCAGCAAGCAGTCCCATGGTCCCACTGCCCCATTATTACTTAGTTCAGTCTCCACTCCTGGCAGATCCAGTTTTCTCCCCCCACCCTCAAGACTGAGTCAGGTGTTCCTCTAGGGGGAGTGGGATCCAAGGAGTCAGTCCAAGGTGTTTCTGATCCCAAGCTGTTCAGTGGTTGTGGTTTGCAGCTTGGGCATGTTTTGCTTTTTTCTTGTTTGTTTGTTTGTTTAGAGTTCACTAATGAGTGAGCACATCCCCTGCTTATCTTTCTGAGTTTGTGATACCTCGCTCAGGAGGATATTCTCCAAATCCATCCATTTGCCTGCAAACTTTAGGATATCATTTTTTCTTACTGCTGAGTAGTACTCCATTGTGTAGATGTACCACAGTTTGTCAATCTATTCTTCAGTTGAGGGACATCTAGGTTGTTTCCAGGATCTTGCTATTACAAATAATGCTGCTATGAACATAGTTGAGCTAATGCCTTTGGAATGTGATCCTAGGTTGGTTTTCTACAGGAGTTGGACTAGTCGGAAAGGTAGGGATGAATGGAGCTTCAATACAAGAGGAGAATTTTAAGAGGATACTTGGAATTACTAAAAGCAAACTATTTACTCCCTACTTTGCATTTAGCTAGCTCTACAAAATAATGTCAAACCATAGAACAGGTAAAGTCCCCCAAGATTGGCCTCTATCCACTTGATCTTTCTAGCCTCTTTTCATGTATGACCTATGCTTAGGGGGTCACATGTCACACACATGCCTTTGCATATGCCATTTTCAACACTTTATCTCAATCTAGCAAAGTTTGGACAGAATTCAGTTTGCATGTCAACTCTTCTCTAAGGTTTTGTCTGCATCCTGTGTCTAAGTGACTATCCCTTCTCATCCTTTTTCTGCCTATATAGACCTTGTTTGAACCTCTCTCACTCTCTAAACATTTGGCAAATTAATCAGTGAGAGTGGATGAATGAGAGAAGGAAGGCCTCAGACCATTGAATTCTTGTTTGGAGGAGACTGCTTTCTGTGGGTTTCTGTAGTTGAGGATGCTATGTAGTCTGGTTTTCTTAACAGGGTCAACAGTGAGATTTTGTACAGGACACTTTTGTATTGCATTAGATTTTATTAACTGTAGAACTCTGAACAATCTCCTTATCTACAGCCTGCTACATGTGTACAACATTCCCGATGATGTCACTGTGACAACCAGGGGACTTGCAAAGCCCCCAGGGAAAGCTGACATTGATCCTGCTTGGCCTGGAAGTAGCACTGTAGCAACGGCTCTGTTTACTAAGCTCTGAGAAACTGAAGAGTCAGGCTATGCTGCAGAAAACAGAAAAGGCTAGCCTTCAGGCTTCAGCAAGAGTATAAATTAGTGTAAAAGGAGGGAGCAAAGCAGTCCTCACCAGCACACAGAAATCATGGTAGCCTAATCAGTGCACAAATTATGCAAAGAATGTTTTAATTTTAATGAGCTAGTTAGAGGAGGAGTCTAGGCTGGTCAAGTTAAAGCACTCTCTTCATTTGAGATTTCAAGGAAGTACACAGATTTTCACCTTTTCTGAGTGTGTTCTCAATATCACCCAGGTGTCTACTAAAGAGCTATCCAGATTTGTCAAGTCAACATTATGGTGAGGTGTACTCACTGAAGGTACCTATCAGAACCTCATCAGAAAAATGGCCAACACAGGGATGCCACTGATTCAGTACCTTCTTTTTCATTGTCATGATACTGTCACCCATCTCCTAACAACCTCACACATCATTCTCCTGGAGTTGGAGATATATGGTCAGTGTCTATTTCTGGTGTTGTTATCATCAGTATAAAGGATATAAATTACCAAATGTCAAAGTACCAAACGTTCTCATTTTACCATGTAGAGAAGTGCTCATATGCAGTATTGGGTCCCCAGGTTTAAATTCTTTCCTCCCCTCAGTGATGTAATGCTGTCTTGCGTATATACACTTTTTATAATTTGAGTCTGAAGGTCTTCCCTATACTTTTAAACATTCGGTACCCAGTGAGTGCTATTTTGGGAGGTTGCAGAACCTTTGGGACACAGGGCCTAGAGAGTCAGGATTTTGAAGGTGGCATCTGCTTCAGGCTCTGATCTGCCTCCCTAACCCTTTGTCTAGCCATAGGATAAGCAGCTACTCTCTGCTCCTATCTTCACAATGTCCAATGCCTTTCCACCACTCTATACACCTAAACCTTTGTCTTCGGTGGTCTAAAACATCTCTCTGAAACCGAGAGCCAAGATGAATGCTTTCTTCCCAAAGTTGCTTATTAAGTATTTTGCTTCCGTGGCAGAAAAGTAGCACATATACTAATGCTATTAACATTTTTCAAGGCAATGTCACAAATCATCTCCCCTTCTTTTTTTCCTGTCAATATAAGTCTCAGTTGTAGTAAGAATTATCAAACATTTTGCAATTTAATGAATTGGTACGAAGAGGCTAACCCACTCTGAAAAATTTTCATAGTGAACTGTTGAGAGACCAGGTATAGAGAGAGACTTGCCTTTTATCCGGTTATTAGCCTTTCCTCTATACCAATACAACCCAGCTTATCATAGTGTGAATGTGTGTGTGTGTGTAGGGGAGCCTGATCCTTATTATAACTCAACCTCCCTCCATCCTAAAAGAGGTCTTGCACAACTTGACTTTCTGGAAGCTGAAAGGCTCCCTCTGAATCTCTCACCTAGGTGTCGGAACTAGATGTCTTCAGCTGATATCAACAGCCCCCTGCAGCTTGGAAGTCATGGTTCTAATTGCAGCTAAATAGGTATTTTTAAAGTCTGCTTAAAAACATGTTCTTCTGTGAACCTGTAGAGTTTAGGTCTGCTCTGCTTTAAACGTTGGGGAGGAAAACTAAAGGAGAGAAAAAGGAGGAGTGGGTTAAGCAGGAGAAGAGAGGAGAGAAAAGAGAAGAGGGAGGAAAGGGAAGGAAGAGGCGAGAGATTGAGCCCACTCCCTCCAAAGGAACACGTGACCCAGTCTTGATGTGGGGATGAGGAAAGTGGATCTGCCTGGAGTGGATGCTGAACTAAGGCATATTGGGACATTGGGACATTCTGCCCTTGCTGGGGAGGAGATAAGGAGATGGGGAGAAGAGTGAGTGACTGGGAGGGGTGGGAGGGGGAAGGGAGTTTGAACAAGGGGACACATGGATAAAAGTATGACTATTCAAAAATAAATAAAAAATCAAAATAAATAAATAAATAAATAAAGGCTTCTTTCATAATACAAAAAAAGAAAAAAAGAAAAAGAAACACCAGGAAGAAAAAGTCATACCAATTATGACACAGAAAGGCATATGCACATAAACTGTGCTAGGTTCTGGAATACCAATGTCTTTGATCACCTCTATCTCCAATCACACCGTCCCAAATAAATGAAAACTCCACGTAATTAAAATATGTAATCCTGAGAAATATGACATTTATAAGGAAAGCACAAATATACAGCTATATGAATGATTTTACACCAAATCTCCAGATAGTCACCATGCGCCTAAACATTTGTGCAGTGTGACACGAATCCTAATTGGTCTTATATTAAAAACTAAGAGGAGCCAGATCAGAGAAAAACAAGCCACTAGAGAAACTTCTCAGGACTACTGAATCTTCAGGCTGAAAGACGAAGATCCTGTCTGCGTCAATCCTCAGACTCAATGCCTATGTGCCATTAGCAAAGCAAAATGGGAAGGGGGTGGGCTAGGAAAACACTCCTGTCTTCTCCCACTTTATATTCCTCTTACCGCCCCCGCCACATCACTTCCTGTTTAACCTTCCTAGTGCTGGGATTAAAGGTATGTGACAAAACTGCCTGGCTCTGTTTTTCTTTTAGACTGAATTAATCTTGTATAGCCCACTGTGGCCTTGAATTGACAGAGATCCATCTGCCTCTGTCTCACGAGTGTGCTAGGATTAAAGTTGTGGGACACTACTTCCTGACCTCTACGGCTAACTTTGTGGCTGGCTCTGTCTTCGTCTTCTCATCCTTAGGCAAGTTTTTATTATTATTATTATTATTATTATTATTATTATTATTATTATTAAGGGACACACAAAATCTCACCACAATGCAGTAACTGCCATATCAGTCTTAGTCCATATGTTCCCTATATACTGTTCCTTTCCAAACTAACTATTGTGACACAATGCATATCTTGCTTATACTCAATATAAAGATTGAGCTGCAATATACTGACTTTCAGATAACGTCTGCTTCCCTGTACCAGCTTGGAAGTATCTCATTGGGACTTTCTCTTGCTGAAGCTCATTTCTGTCCATGTTCTCCTTTTGGAGACAAAAGGCAAAATCATTAATCTTCCTGAAGCTGTTGAAGTCCCCTTGGTATTTCTTTCAGCAAGCTCAGTAATTACAGTTTTCCTTCAACATTGCCTCATTGTCTTGATAATCCAATCCTTTAATTATCTTTTTATAATAAAAATCATATTGAATGGCTCCAGACATAATTTTTCTCAGAAAGCAATGCAGAGAAAATGCTTTTAGAAATATATTCCTCCAGATGAAAGGAAAAAAGGGCACATTTCTAGGACTGTGGATGTCCCCAGAGAAGACAACAAGCTTTTGCTAATCAGTTTCTAATAGAAATCTCCCTGGCAGTCCCTCAGAGGTCGAAATACGGGATTTTGTGCTTTTAAAACTTCAGCATTTCCTAGTCATTACTGCTAGCTGCTACTTGTCACGGTTGTCTTTGTCAGAGTCCCTGTTGTTCTTTTGAAATCTCGTCATCCCACAGGGTATGTGGCCTAAACCAACATTTGTTAGATTCCTCCAAGAGTCCTTAGTTATCTGTGACTTTTTTTTTCTGAGTTTTCTTACCAGCTCTTTCCAAATTTCTTCACAACACACTTGTTCAATTAAAAATTGGTATAGTTTATCTGTCAATACATCAAGACTCTGAATTCTAACTTCAGTACCAGAAAGAAAAAAGAAGAAAGAAGTAGAGAAGGACAGGGCTGGAGAGGGGAAAACAGAGGAGGGGGAAGAGAGGGGATGATAGGAGATGGGAGGAGGGAATGGAGGAGAGGGGAAAGAAGGGAAGGGAGGAAAGATCAGCCATCATGGATGAACTTTGAAGACTATGTTACATGAAACAGATCAATGACAAAGATCATATGCATGTCTAATTACACTTGTATGTGGTACTTATGATAGTAAAATTCACAGAGACAGAACATTGCTTGGCATTTATCAGAAGCTTAGAGAAGATGAAGTAGGGGGTTTGGGCTTAATATATGCAGAGTTTCAGTTTGAGAAAAGGAAAATATTCTGGATAAACATAATGCTGATGATGCTTATATAACAAGGTCGATGTTCCTGAATGATACAGAATTGTAAACTTAAAATGGCCTAACTGATTAATTGCATGCCGTGTATATTTTACATAACATAAAATAAAGAAAATAATGCAAACTTTAAGAATAAAAAGAGAATAAATGAGAAGGAAGTAGAACATTTTTCTTATGTGAAAATAAAATTTAGGCATTATGATATAGACCTACAATCCCAGCATTCCAGAGGTGGAGGTAGTACAAGTACTTCGTATAGACAACTTGGATGGAGCAGTTTTCCTTAGAAAATGTGTACAGATAACTTTTTATTGTCTGTTCAATTCCGAGAGAGGACAACTCAAAACACTTTAGAAGCAGTCACACAGCTATGGCTGAATCCCTTCTCATTCTCTGAGCCTTAGTGTGCATGTGGCAAAGACAAAGGACAATAAACACATCAAGACATTTACAAAATAGAACACTGGGATGGCCAAATACAAGAGGAGGTGCATTTTGGAACAGATTTCAATCGCTGACACCCTATTTCTGCCAGTTTTTTTTTTTTTTTTTTTTAAAAAAAAAACACTCTTAGGGAACAGATGACAGTGTAAAAAATCTAAATACAAAAATCAGAAAAAAATCATTCTAATAAAGACTGCTATTTATCTTAGTGGCTGCAAATAATCTGGCAACCCTTTTAGGTTATAGTTATTTTGTATCCAAAACCCTGAACTGAAACCCTTTGGCTCTAGGCAACAGATAGCAAGGATATTTGGTTACTTTGAGAACATATTGGTTTTAAATTAACCCCAAAGTAAAAGTTGAGAACTGGCAACACATCCTAGAAACTACTATGTCCTCTGTCATGAGGAGAGAACTCCCTGTTGTTAAGCAGAGGCCCTGTGCTCTGCAGCACTGGCTTCTGGATAAAGGGAAGAAGGCCTGACTCATTAAGGCTGCTTCTTCAAGCTCAAAAAGGAAGATGGAGAGGGGGTGGAAGAAGACACCTGACATCAACCTCTGGCTTACACACACACACACACACACACACATATGCATGCATATAAATGCATACATACCCACATGCACATACTCATATGAACTCATATGTCACACATATGACAGATGAATTAATTTATCAGAAATCTAGATTTCCAAGAAAAGAATGACAGTGAAATGGTGGACACTCTTAGGTGTGAGGACTTAGCAGGGAAGTGTGGATGAGCGAGGCTGATGTGCTGGCTAACAGGACTTGGAAGCACAGATTGCAGGAAATCAAGGTACTAATCATCTCTTCTGCATACTGCAGTGGGAGTCATGTCCTAGTTGAAGGATTAGGCCTGCAACTAGGATGCAAACCCACTAAAGGACATTTGACTAATCCATTCCCTAAAATACCATAGATGTGATTCTTATTTCCAACCAAGTTGAAAACAGACTAAGTTGAAAACACTGATTTTATTTCAAACTATGTTGATTGCTTTTCCCTTTGAGAGCTTCATTTGTTTATCAGCAGAAATTCCTGGGCTAATTCCGAGAAATGCCATTCATTTCTGGCCAACAACAAGTCATGAACAGTGGGTGGAGTAGAAGGGGGAGCTCCCCATGGAGGGTCTTGCTTTCTGGACATGACAGCCAGGGCATCTGAAATGCATGATGGCAGAAGTCTTTGAGTGGGAGTGCAGGCCAGATGGCACACTGAATGCATGCCACGTAGAGCTAAGTTGTAGGGAAATGCTACATGGGCAAAATGTTGTCACAGTGCCCACAGCCTTTGGAGGGTCCTCTCTCCAGTGCAGTGTTACTGAGAGACTGCTTCTTTCTGAGTTTTCTGGAGCTCCTTTCCCAGAGTCTCCCCTGAAGGCAATGACTTTCCTGCCTTTTCCAAATCCAAGCTATGAAATTCATCGAGTATCGGGGTTAAATGTATGACAGTAACAGCTCAACTGGATCAGAAGCCTGGCAATCAACATTTTATCATATTCCCCAAGGTTGCCCGTAAGCAAGTTAAATTACAAACAGTACTTATTTAAAGACTTGCGGAAAATAGCCTGTTATGCTGAGGAACACATCCACACCAAGATACTCTATTTAAAATTGGGTGTGCTAGCTCATCCATTTGATTTCAGTACTTAGATGGCTGAGGTAGAGAACTCCCATGAGTTTCAAGCCAATTGGCCACACAGTGAATTTCAGGGCACAGGAATGAAGCTTTATCCCAAACAAACAAACACCAAGACTTATTATTTCTTTCATACAGTGTCTCATATCAGGCTAGACTCAAACTTTCTTTGTGGTTGCAGATGACCTTGAGCTTCTGATCCCCCTGCCTCCTGCTGAGATTATAACCTTGTGATCACCTAGTTTTATGTGACGCTGAAGATCAAACTCAGTGCTCTATGCAAGTTAGGCAAATAGTCTAAAAACTGAACTGTATCCTCAGACCCCCAAGAGACTATTGCTATAACATACATAGATTTCAGTAATTGAGTGACATAATTTAACACTTTCTAACTATGAGTCTAAGAACACTATCCTACAAAGTGCATTACAAAATAATGAATCCTACACCTGATCAAGTTTGGGAAACACTACATCTTATACAAGTCTCTGTTGTATAATGCATGTTAAAATACTAATGGTTCTGAGAAGTCCTGCATTGAAAACAGTCCATTGAAGTATAATGCCCAAAACTCCCAAATATAATTGACCATACAAATATTTTCCCTATAAACTTTCATTATCACTCATAAAGTCATGCCCCTTAGAGGAAATTTTGTGAAACATCTAGATTCAGACACATCATCACTATAGTGAAGTTTTCTTTTCTAAAATTTTATTATTTTTAAATTACATATGTGTGTGGGTGTCACAGTACTGTATTTACATTTGGATGTTGGCATGCTACTGTAGAAGCCCATGGAGTTAATGAAATTGGATCTCCTGGAGCTAAAGTTACAGATAGCTGTGACCTGCCTGATACGAGTACTGGAAACTGAACTTCCAGCTTCTTGGGACAAGCAGCAATTGCTCTCAGCCCCTGAGCCTTTTCTCCCATCCTAAGGGTTTTTTGAATATGGAAAACAGTAAAAGTATTATTTTGAACTCAGTGCTGCCTTTTCCACCTTTGTGATGAGCCAGCTAACATCTGCTCAAGAGCTCTGTGTTCTGTCGTTACAGAAGGCAGTAATGTTTCTAATAGCCTTGTTCTTATGGGGAAAATTAAACTACTGATGAAACGCAGTTTAAATGGATAACCTGAAGCAAGTGACAAGTGACACCTTGTTGAAAAACATTTTTAACATTGCATATTTTAGAAAGTGTCCAAAGACCAGAGATATGAGAGAATGACGTAAATAAAGCTCATAGATACTTAAATGAGTCTAAGAGAGCTGTCAGTGTATAGAAAGATTCTAGTGATCATTTGTAGACATGCCATTTGACAATCTCTACCAATCTTCATAGGAGCAATAAAATTGATAATGATGATAAAATAATGCTTAAAAAACAATAATGGTGATAAATAAAACTAACTATTAATCAGAGGTCAACAGTACAGAAACTTTATCCTTTTGGGTGGCTTTGGATCCCAAAGATATTTTACTTGTATTTGCTTCTTTCTTTTTATGAGACAAGGCCCCACTATGTAGCTCCCTGCTGGCCTAGAACTCACTATATAAACCAGGATGTCCTTCAGCTCAGAGATCCACCTGCCTCTGTGGTGTTATGAAGCAAAATGGCCCCCATAGGCTCATAAAAAGTGGTACTGTTTGGAGGCATTGCCTTGTTGCAGTAGATGTGGAATTGTTGGAAAAAGTATGCCATTGAGGATGGGATTCGAGTTCTCAAATGTTCAAGTCAGGCCCATTGTGCCTCAGTCTCTCATCCTGTTGCCTGCTGATCCAGATGTAGAACTTGCAGCTCCTTCTCTAGTACTAAGTGTCCTTAGGACTCAGTGAGTGACCTCGCCTTAATACATATGGTGAGGAGTGGTCAAGGAAGTCATTCAACTTCAACGTTGGGGCTTTATGTATACAAATACAATTGTCTGCACACACACTCCCTCACACATGCAAACATGCATACACACAAAGACATACCACACACAACATAATTAAAATAAACAAAACAAAATAATAAACAAAGTAGCTTGAAAATTTGAAAGAGATCCTAGAATGATTTAGAAATGATCTAGAATTCCACTCCTAGTTATCTACCCAAAAGAACCAAAAACATGTGCCACACAAAATCTTGTAGCCAAATATTAATAGCAGCATGGTTCACAAAAGCCAAATAGTAAAATCAACCACCAAAATAAACACCAACTGATGAACTAACTGGTTAACACAAGTGGTGTGGAAGTTTGAATCAGGATGGCCCCCAAAGGCTCATAGATTTGTATGCTTAGTTCCTAGTTGGTGAAATGTTTGGAAAGATTAGGGGTGTGTCCTTGTTGGAAGAGGTATGTGGCTGGGGGTGGACGCTGAGGGTTTTGAAAGCCATGATAGGCCAGAGTCCCTTTGTCTCTCTCTCCCTCTGCCTGTGCATCAAGATGTAGCTCTCAGTTACTGCTCCAGCCCTGTGTTTGCGGCCATGTTCTCCACCATGATGACAATGGACCAACCCTCTGAAACTGTAAGCGAGTCCCTAATTTAATGTTTTCTTTTAGAGTTGCCATGGTCATGCTGCTTCCTCACAGCAAAAGAAAAGCTATTAAAAGAAGTGGTATGACCATACCATAGATATTATTCATCTATGAAAATGAAAGAAACATTGGCATATGCTATACCATGGATACAAGCCTTGACAAAAGATTTTTTTTTTGCAAGACCAAGTGAAAGAAGGCACAACCCAAACTCTACCTACTGAATAAATTCATTTCCAAGAACTCCAGAATAGTCAAATCCACAGATTCATAAAGTAAATTAGTTCCCCAAAGGAGCTGAGAATAGGGGAAATGAGAACTATGCAATGTGGTTAGGTTCTCTTTTAAGAGTGGCAATAATTTTTTTCAGGAAATAAACTAGTGGTGACACTTTCCCAACATTGTGAATGTTCTTAATATTACCAAATTGTGTACTTTTAGATGATAAATTTTAATGCTATGTGAACTTTTCTAGAACATAACTAACTAACTAACTAAATAAATGTCTCCCTTGTATTATTGTAAAAAAGAAGCAAAAAACAGGAAAAAAAAAAACCTAAGGAGCAAAAGAAGCCTTCTCATTTTGTTACATTCACACTGGAAGTCAAAGACACAGCCATTTGATTAAATGTATTTGATGAGAACACAGAGGAACCAAATATGTGTAGTTAATGGTAAACTCCAAAAAAACAGATTCACAGTGGTCAAGTGGTTGTTATCACTTCCCCTATACTGTCAAAGGCCAAAGAGACTATATCTACTTCATCTTATGTAGTTTATTTCTGCTAGAAAATGGATTTATAAAATGTAAATCTGTGTATATGTATGCTACATGGGGAGAAGAGAGAGTGACTGGGAGGAGTGGAAGGGAGAAGGGAGTCTGAACAAGGGAATACATGGCTAAAAATATGACTTTATTCATAATAAAAAACTATTAAGAGTAAAAAAACTAGTGTAAATGAGAAATTGCATTCATTTGTACGTATTAGTTTTCGTTACCAAGTGATGGTAATCAAATGCCAAGTACACTGACTCAGCTGCAGTCAACAAGCAATGAAAAGCTATAATACTCCATCTTGTTCCCATTCATCTTATATTCTTTTTGACACATATTTTGGGGGCAAATCATTTTAAAAGTGCTTACAATGATATGCTTTTTCTTTTATTTTGACTCCACAGCCTGAGACCTTCTTTAGTCCCAATGTAAGGTAGTATAACTATTTTAAAAGGGGAAGCCTCTACTTTTGCAGTATTTCTTTACTGCAAAGGTAAGCAGCACCTTAAGTTCCACTGTGTTGCTAGTATTCCAGTTATAGATTTCATAAGTCATGGGCTGTTTTCTCCCATCTTTGTTTTTCTGAAAGCCCTGTCATTTTTCATTGCATAATTGGAAGAAAGTGAGGGTTTTCAGAAATCTGCCTATTACCTTAGAGCATAAGTGCCTGTGTTTGCAAGCTTCCTCTCAGCTTGGGTAAAAGAGAGATGACATAGGGTTTCCAGTCTTCCCCTTATGAGAATACAGTGTGTCACTGAGAAAGACGTTTTCTTACCACACTAGGAAGTAAAAAGACAGGGATGAGGGAGGCAAAAGCACTATGTTCCTATCACTAATGAAATCATGTCAAGGAGCCAAATGTCTTCACACCTAGCAGAAAGAAAACATTGTGGATTAGGTCCCTGGAAACCAGATCAAATCAGCTATTTTGGCCATTTTTATAACAGCCCTTTAATAACCTAGGAATGCTGGAACACCTCCAATGGAACACAAATTTATTAATTCTGAATAGCAAACACTCATGGAATAAACTTTAAGAATCTTAGATAAAAATCATGATCTAGGACTTGGTTAGTAGGAAATTCTTCTTTGGGTGGCAAAATTACATAAAAAAGCAAACGAAAAGAAGTTTCATTATTTTCCGATTCTTTTCTTACTATTTTTTTACCCTAATATTTCAATCCTAAAGCCTTCTCAAGAACCACATACAGTCCTGCTTAGAGACTATCCATAACTCCTGGCAGTTTAGACTTTCCTTGGAATAATGTTCAGCCTGTGTAGCACTCACTTCTTCAGCATCAGCAGAGGCTGGTGGTATGTGACCAAATGAAGAAAACCTCCCTCATTTGCTCTTTGTGGCAACCAGTGTATATTTTCAGCTGGCGATTCTGACAAAGCAGTCTTTACACTCAGATTTCTGTACTTTGCAGTTGTTGCAAGACATAGCCTCAAACAAAGGTAATATTTTTGGGAAATTTGAGGGTAAAGGTTTTTCAAAGAAACTTCTTGGAACAAAGAAACAGGTGGAAATACATACTCTCTGTATTTTCTAAGCATGACACTTAGAACCCTTACAGCAAGCTTCTAGTGGCATTATCTAACTGAATCCTCCCTTGTCACAGTGCTGTATGTCAGCCACTATGGAAAAATAATTGTTTTAGACATAGTGCTTATATGTTTTCACTCTATGGAACTTGTTCAATCTCATTCTCTCTCTCTCTCTCTCTCTCTCTCTCTCTCTCTCTCTCTCTCTCTCTCTCTCTCACGTTTCTCTGTTGATAAGTATTGGTTTTGATATATTTTCTTTTTAAAATTAGCATTCAAAGTAATAGTTTTCCTTGTGTCATTTTCACACATGATTTGGGTTGGACAAGCCACCCCCTTCTTTCTCCTCTCTACTATCTCATTGTTTTCCCTTCCTGCTTGCATCCTTTATCTCCCAGTAGCATTTCTCTTCTTTTCATAACACTAGTATTGTATTATCCTGCCCATTCTTCTTTCTAACAGCTTCTTTTTCCCATTCATAGAATCATACCTAGTTTTCTTGCATCTATATTTACTCATGCTCATATAGATATGCATGTAAAATATTAGAAAATAGAATACACGTATGAAAAAGAAAATATTACATTTAACTTTCTGAGTCTAGGTTACTTTGCAGTCCCATTGAGTGTCTTGTATACTCTAAAATTTTGTTTTCCTTTATGGCTGAATACAATTTCATTATAGGTATGTACCACTTTTTCATTTTTCCTTTCATCTGCAGGTGAATGTCTAGTCTAATTCCATTTCCTATATATTGTGAATAGAGCAACAATGAACATGAATGTGTATATGGGAAATAAGCACTGGGTTAAATGATAGTTCTAATTGTAGTGCCTTTTCTTTGACTAAAAATTTCCATGGCCCTGAAAGTATGAGTTTCTTCATGCCTAATAAACATTGTATTACAAAGAGTATAGAGAGGTGTTACCAAATTTACTGCCCTATCTCACAAAAGGATTACAACACTCTATCTCACATGAGAGTAGTATTGTTTATTTCTAGAAATATTTAGTAAAGAGACTAAAAACTGCCATATAGCAGAACTGAGATTTTAAAAAAATTACTGAATAGCAAAATTCTTCCTTCTATCAAGCCTCTCTTGTCCACTATGGTTTAAGCTACTTGCTTTTGTTTTATCTTAATAGCAAGAAAAAGGTAACTGTTTGAACTCTGGTTCAACATGACCAAAAGAACACAAAAAACATCTTTTGGTTCTTTTCTAAATTAAGAACAATGATGACATAAAGGTAAAAAAATGAAAATGTAAAAGTAAGACAAAAAAACATAGGAATAAAGTGAAATGTTTTGTGCAATCAGATATACACAAGTACAGTAATGATTGAGTCCCAAATCAAATGTCAGTTGGCAACTGGGACATCATACAAACAGATGGGGCTACATGGCTAAGATGAAGTTAGAGTTTGCACATGGCTTCTCTGTGATACTGGTGCTCTGGACTGAATATTTAAGGTCCCTGGGAGGCTCACTATTAAGATGAAGTAGAACCTTTAGAATGCAGGGCGGAGATGGTGTGGTGTGCAAGCTTGAATTACAAAATGTCAGGGTTGCAGTGGCACATTAAGCTGCAACAAGGCTGATTCCTAAAGTCTCACAGGAACCTTGATGTAAGCAACAACCTGCATATGATGAATTTAAGGTTTGTGTTTATTCAGGCAAAAAGAGAACAAAATGAAAGAGGGCTTCTTAATAGTAATGTTTTCTTGGGTCAGCTCTGTTTGCTGGCAGCGAGCACAGGTGCAGCTCCTTTAAGAGAAGCTTCTTGATTCAGCCTTAATGGCAAAAACTGTGGCTCTTTTATAAGGCCTTGCTGCCAAATACTTAAGAGTTCATGAGCAATGGGCAGCAGTGCTCTATTTGGTAGCAGTAAAAAAAAACGCAGAGCTGGGGTGATAAATAGCTCCACAATATTTAATACTGCTTTTCAAAATTATGAGGATAAACATGACTCTGGTACCTCAGCCATGTTAAAAATATCTATCAAGGGACAGTCAGCAGTCAAAGTAGTGCTTTACAGCCTAACATTTTAAAAGCTTTTCTAGTTAAAAAATAATTAAAGATATCAAATAAGGTTCAGATTTTTAAAAACTCTAAATGGGTTATAATGTGTATAAAAAATATGTAGAATGGGAGAGAAAAAAATTAAGTCCTTAAAAATAAAATAATAAAAATATATTAAGTCATTTAAAGATAGAAATAGAGTCTAAATTATGTTTATTATTGTGTTTCCTTTTAATTTTTTAACTGTTAATGAGCTAACTACAAAAAGACAGTTAATTACAAAGGCTACTAATTTAAACAAATAAGGCATCTTAACTTTAAAAATTTAGGTCTAAAGATATGTTATATTGAAACAAAAACATTTGCTTTTGTTTCAACAAAAGATAAAAAACTGTAGATTACTTCCAGGTTGATATGATTTGATCAAAAAAGACCCTCTAAAAGAAATCTCTGATATAAAGAGATGGCCACATCAGCTTCAAGGCTACAAACTAACATGACTCAGCCTCAAGACTCCCATAAGATTGTCAGCACCCCTAAACAACAACAACAAAATAATAAAAAGCTATGCTCAAATTTCTAAAATATTGTTTATGTTTGTTTTATTATACTTGTGATCATAGTCAATATCTAAAAAATGTGAAGATAATTTTAAAAGATAGATTAAGTCGACTTCAATCCAAAGAATGACAGTTAATCTTAAAATATTTTACATTGATATAGATTTTAGTTAATTAACACAAATTTAAAGTCAATTTTGTTATACTATATGTATGTATATTTCTACTCTTGTTTAAAATATTATGTTTAACTCATTTAAAATTATAATATATAATTTAAAAATACAAATTAATAGTCACCTATGATAATCAAACTTATAATCATGTTAGCTAAAATTTTTAGGTATGCATAGATATATTTCAATTAGATAAATAATCTTCAAATACTTCAAAGACCTACAAAATATGCCATTTAAAATATTTTTAAAAATTAAAGGTTTCCAGACAGTAAGACAAGTCTACTCCTAACCTCCTAATAACACAAATCTACTTTAAAAAACAAAAAACCTCCATATAAAATTTACTTTATAACAAAGGTTAACCACTAGACAAACAACTGTTCTTTCCTCAACTGCCTAACAATATGCTATATAAACTAGACATATAAGTTCCATAAAAAAATGACCTCTAAATTTTGGCAAAAGAAGCCAAGATAGTCTTTCAGTTTCCTGTGTCACAAACAAAACCTACCAAACATTTTTTAAGACACACACACACACACACACACACACAATAACTGACAAACTATGCCAAAATAGACAAAACTGTCCTTCAAATTTCCTGCTTCACTAAAAAATATGCCAAAGACTCTAGGCCTATAGGCTGAAAATAAATAACTCAACATTACAAAAAAAACTTTAAGTGTCCAAACAGTCAGATATCATCTCTGCCATTTCTAGATTTTAAAAAATGCTTACAATTCCTGTGTACTCAAATAATATTATATCCTTCTATAGTCTATATAGTTTATACAGTTAAAGATTAGATAATTACTACTATAATTTTCCTTAGTTATACTAAAAAATAAATTAAATATAAAACTTTAAACTCACAAAATAAAATAAACAATAAAATATTTTCTTTAATTTTATTAAATACAAATAAACTAAGTATTATAACTATAATTCTTACTGAAGAACTGTTTTAAATATATAATTTTAGTATACTAAAATTAGACTCTTCCTTTTTAATTAGACAAAAAAGTGATATAAGATGTCTTTGTGTGTACTGTGAATATCATTCATTAATAAAGGAACTGTTTGTGCCTATGGCAGGGCATTTTAAAAGAAGGTGAGAAATCTGAGCATAGATTTACAAACAAGAAAAAGAGCAAAGTTAGGGAGAGGTATGATCCAGCTGCACAAAAAACAAAATATAAAAAATACATAAGGCACTGGCAATGTAACAAGACAGATTAATAAAAATGAGTAAATTAAGATATAAATACTAGCTAGCAATAAGCCCTAGCCATGAGTTAAATAACATGTAATTAATATAAACATCTAAGTCATTTTAAAAAGCTAAACTACAGTAGGCTGGTATAGACCATAGGACTAAGCCAGGCCAAAAACTCATACAATAAGGGGACATTTCCTTGAAGGAAACATTGAAATCCTGATTTCTCTCTCCCTCTTTCCTCCTGCCTGATTGCCTGACTGATGCTGCATAAGCAATTTCTTTCATAAAATGCTTCTCATCATGCTAGCCTTCATAAATCCCAAAACAACACAGCCCAAAGACCCTAGATGGAAATCTCTGAAAAGGGTAGCCAAAGGAATCCTTTTTCTTTTCAGGTAAGTTGGATTTTCTCACATTTATTGTCATAACAATAAAAATGTGACTAACATGATTGAGGACCAAGGTCACATGTCTCACATCTAAAAACAAACAAACAAACAACAACAATAACAAAAAATCTCCACACTATGTTGTTCTCCTTAATACACTGATTATCCAAGGTTGCAGTTGTAGCTGAAGTCCTTCTTCAAAAACATTTTGAAGGAATAGTATCCCACATTGAAATCAAAGTAGAAACCAAATATGAAAACAGGAGGAACCTCGTCTGAGATACCCAAACTCCTAGATCAGAGCTAAATGTGTCAAAAGGTCTGAAATAATTATCCATGAAGAAATGAAGGGCTCATTCTAAATAAAACCTCATAGAGAATAAGATTTTAAACAATAACTAGAAAAAGAATAAAAATTCAGAACTAAGACAAGCAAACAAATATCTGAAAAAAATTACATCTGAAAAGAACATAAATATTTCAACCTAGTGTGAAGTATAAGAAAATATCAAATACTTAACACAACAAATAAGTATAAACCCCAAGAAATTATAATAGGATTGCAAAATAACATCAACATTTTATAATACAATTTGAAAACTTGGAAGAAAATAGAGTTTTTGAAGATAAGCTAAATAAACAAAACCTAACATATTATCTAAATATGATATCTAAAAAATATAAACTACAAAATAAAATTGATAAAGTATCACTGTGAGAAATATGCATAATAAAAAAGTAAAGGAGACATTAGGAGACATAGAGGACAAATAAAACAAGGTACAAAAATGTACATGAAAGACATTTTTATAGCACTAGTAAGGCTGACGGAGGATGACTAGGAAGGCCAGTGTAGAATACATAGAACTCTGTGTCAAAAAATAAATATATAAATACATTTATATATATACACACATATTATATATGTGTACATATATATATACATATATATATATATATAGAGAGAGAGAGAGAGAGAGAAATGCAGTGTTTCTCAAGCTCTTTGGATTGAGACTTCATACAAGAGTCATGTATCACATATCCTTCATGGCAGATATTCATATTACAATTTGTAATAGTAGCCAAATTATAGTTATGAATTAACAATGAAATAATTTAGAGTTGAGGTCACCACAACATGAAGAACTAAATTAAAGGGTTACAACATTAGGAAAGTTGAGAACCAATGATATAGGGTAAATTGTAATTTTTGTAAAAATGATAACTGAGAAATAGATTTCTAACTATTTATGAAAAACAATCATAACAATGGGCATGACCGTGCACACCTTCAATCCCAGTACTTGGGAGGCAGAGGTAGATGGATCTCTATGAGTTTGCGGCCAGCTTGATCTACAAAGTGAGTTGCAGGGCAGCAAAGGGCTATGTGGAGAGATCCTGCATCAAAAAGAAAAGAAAAGAAAAGAAAAGAAAAAAGAAAAGAAAAGAAAAAAAAGAAAAAGGAAAGGAAAGGAAAGGAAAGACCATCCAAAAAGCAATCATACCCAACAGACTAAAGGAACATAAGTTAGGCACAAACACATTTTAGTATATTCATCAAAATAAAAGTGAAAATCTTTCTAGATGAAAGAAATAAAAGGCCCTAAAGCAGAACTAAAATCAAATAGTCCATTTTTTATCCATAGACAAGACAGGAAACCATTTATAAATAACTTAAAAGTGCTGAGGGAAAATGAGCATGTACCTAAAATTTTATATCCAAACTATCATTCAAAAGTGACAACATCAGACATTTTGCATGTAAGGATTAGAAAAGTTGGGCACAACTACTCCGAGAAAGAGCTTGAACAATGAAGAGGAAATACTAACTTTCTCAGAAGCAAACTGCAAGATCAAGGAAAAGAAAAACAAAACTTGTTTGTGCCCTATAAAATTAGATTTTCAAGTCATTTTATTTCACCTTTTACCCCTGGGGATTTATGAACTCAATTCTCTTAACACTTTCCTTTTCTCTTATAATAGCTACTAGCCTCTACTTTCCATTATTCATCAATAATTGTTTTCTACTAATGACCCATTATTAAAAGGCTGTGATTTAGATCAGTTCCTATGACATAAGGTTACTTTGTGAGACTTTTTGGAGAGATGTTATAGTGACTTTGTCAGCTATCTGGCAGACTATGAAAAATTTCTCCAGGTTAGTTATTTTAATCAGAAATACTGCTCTCTTATTTACCAGACCCTCTTGCATATTATATTCTTGTAATCCATTTTAAGAGGAAGCAAATGAATACATTAAAAAAACTGCAAGCCCACGTACGAATTCTGAAAAGTAACTTCCAGAGTGGTCTATTCCTTATGTCTGGAAGCATGTACTATCCTCACCAACATTCCAAAAATGATAGATCTCTGTGTGATATTTTGTCACATGGGAAAAGGAATGCCTATGCTTGTTGGATTGTATTTACTAGGGCGGAAAGTATACTTTACTAATATCAATAAAGCAGTACACAATAAATTGAAAACCTTAAGTTAATTTTGATGTGTTCTCTGACTTCCTGAAGTCTGCTCAGGAACCTTCAGCTCAACAATTCTGTTCTACAGCATAATGAATAAATTTAGAAGTTTAGAAAAAAAGTCTTGACTTTGAGCATCTCAAGACTGTCAGACAGCTTTCCCTTGGCATGTCATAGGGGTAGCAGGAATTCTCTGAATTTCTCCATGTTTCTAGACCTTTGCTACAGAAACCAGGCCCAGTCATTTCAGAATAAAGTAAAATTTAGGGGGCATATACTTCAGAAAAATACTCTAACCACACATTACAAAAGTATCATTCCTAACAACCTTGTGAAAAAGTCTCTAGCTGGCTCTTTCCAGACTTGCTCTTAACAGTGTGTACCTAATAACTGTGCAGTGTGGAGGAGGTGACTGAGTGTTCAGCAGGCAGGCAGCTTTATACTGTTACAAACCTTACTGGTTCAGTTTTTTTGATTTATGAACAGCTCCTCATCAACTTGAAGCTATGCTTGGATGCAGTTCCAGCACCAATTGTATAGGGCACGTGCCACAATGATACAACCCCTCTGTTACCCACTGCCCATGTCAGGAAGAAGCTGTTTATAGCTATATTTTCCCCTTTTCATTCCCTTTCAAATGATTAAAAGCCCAATGAAAATCTGTTACTGGGTACCCAATAACATATTAGAACCCAGAATGTGTCCCATTTGGGCTATAAAGTACATTTAAGGGGGTAACTTAAGTTGTTTAAAAGCATTCTATTGTTATTTCTGACTAGAAGTTTCCCTTCTGTGGGAGTTTAGGAAGACTATGCTGGTTAGGGGAAGAAGGAAAACAGAGACACACAGCTTGGAGAAACAGAGGTCAACTGGATTACCTGGGCAACGGGGGCAACACAGATGAGGAATATGCACGGGTGAGAGGCAATGAAGACTTGGACATCTGACTCGGCTGCAAAGCACATTCCCATTCTGAAAGAGAGAAGGCAGAAGAAGAGAGAAACACATTTCTTTCAAAGGTCACTGGGATTCTGCCAGTTTGGGAAACAGTCATGCAGGGACTCACCCAGACAGTGAATAATGTATTCCCAAGAATCTGAATGCAATCATCCTTATTAAAAAAAAAAAAAAAAAAAAAAAAAAAAAAAAAAAAAAAAAAAAAAAAAAAAAAAAAAAAAAAAAAAAAAAAAAAAAAAAAAAAAAAAAAAACAAAAACAAAAAAAAAACCTTTTCTCACTCTTAGCACCTCTGCTGGGTTGACTGGAAGCATATCAGCATAGTTTTTCTGAGGCTGTGTTCAACACAGTCCCATTAAATATGGGAGGCATTCTCTGGCCTGGCTGTTTGATAGTTCTACCCTTCCCAGTTTTAGATGCATGACTTTTCCAAGAGCCTATTCTGATTTCATAACCACCTGCCTAATGCCATGGAAGAGAAGGGGTAGTAAGTAATAGGCCCCTTGAGAGCAGCTTTCCAGCCCTGTGCACAGAGCCATCCCTTGCACTCTACAGAACTAACTCTGTCTTGCTTGATTCAGTAGGCTTCGTGACTCCTCCCCTCATTGCCCTTCTCAGCCAACATTTGCTTCTGAGAAGAAGCTAGAAGTAGAAATTGAGCTGATCAGCTAATATGTCTGAAAGAGGCAATGTGGTCACTGTATGACTTGCAGATACATGATCCCAACTCTGACAGCTCTCAGTCATTGCCAGAACAAAGCAGGCTTTGGAAATACATTCTCCATTTGCATTTCCTATCCATAATTCATCTGAAGGAAGGGTGACTTGCATCTGTCAGATTGTGACAGGGTAAAGAGTGGTGAAGTGCACAGAGAAAGAATATGCCTTATGTGTGAGCTGTTGGCATTGGGATCATGTTAACATTTTCACTGCCTTGTGGACTTCAAAGCCTTGGCCCCCAAGGGCTAGCTGTCCATCTCCAGTGTACTGTGTCAAGAATCTGACAAAATAATGCCATACCAGGCAGTTAATCAGCCCCCAGATGCTCTGTTTAATACTAACCCTAGCCATTTAAAGAGGCAGACCTCTTTTATCCAGACTGGAGTCTCCTTACTATAACTTTTTCTTCTCCTCATATGCTATCCAGAATAAAGTTTTGTAATACTGCCTTTGGAAGTATCAGAGAGGTTTTTAATACACCATACTCCTCAAAGTTGGGTATAACATACAGAGACGAGCTCAGAAGCACATCAGAAAGTATAGTCCCTGGTTGATAAGAAAAACTCATCTTTAATGTTGTATACTGAATTCTGTTCTAGATTCCAGAGGTTAATACAGGCACTGATAACCATAATGATAATAATGACGTAGCAGTTAACATTTCTTACTCAGACATTGCTTCAGAAGAATGAGTGAATTTAATCTTAACTACAACATATGAAATAGGTAATGTAATTATGTCTTATTTTTTTCTGAAACAGGTGGATTCAAACTCATGATCCTCCTGACTCAGCCTCCTGAGTGCTGGGATCTACAGACATGCTCTGACATGCCAGACATTGTTGTTCTGTTTTAAAGAGGAAGCCAAAGGAATCCTAGAAAGGTTATGGGTAAGTTGCCCAATATACCATGTACTATAGGTGACCTACTTTGGAGTCTAAAAATTAGTCTACCTCAAAGCCAAAACCCACAGACCCTGAATACCACCTGCTATCTTATAATACCTGAAGGGTGCTTTATACCTGGTAAAATGTTGAAAATCCAGAAGTTCTGTTCAAATGGCAAACTAAACAGGCCTGTGAATGACTGTGTCGGCACTAACTGGGCCCACAACAGGAGTTCTATGTACCCTTATAGTAGTTCATTCTCTGCATTCAGGATTTTCAGGTTTTAAAGGTTACGATGAGGTTTTCTTTCCCAAATTGCTTAATGTTGTGTTTTTCATCTGAAACATCTAAACATGGTGCAGATGGTATTTGTTGCCACAACTTGGGTTGCTTCTATAGTCATTCAGGGGGTACATAAATTTTCTTACTGATTCTTCTACCTTCTCCTATTATGTCCTATATAATTAGTCTAAAAGTCTAAAGAAATTTATTTTTAGTAAATATTTGGGAATTTAAAAAAAAACAAACTTTAACAGGAAAAAAATCAGAAGAGATATTTCTTGCAATCTTGCCCTATCCCTTTCCCCAGCTCTCTCTAAAGCAGATCTCAAATTTGCTATGTAGCTAAGAATGTTCATTCTACATTCTCCTGCCTGAATCTCATTTGTGCTCAAATAACAGACATGCACCGGGGCACCAGGGTGTTTACTAATGTCTTTTATGCTTATAATCATCTAGACTCCATGGCAAAATGAGCACTGATAACCTTCCTGTGTGCTAAGGAATGCAGTGGAAAATCTTAGGCTATAAAGTTTTGTACCTCTGTGCAGATACAGTTCACACAGTAAACCAGTCCATAAGGTTCCAAGTAGGGATGCCATTTCTCACCCACTCTGTACTTCTTGTCTTGAAACACACAATATGTCTCTGAATCTGTTTTAAAAAAGGGTGGAGAAGGGAAAACAAAGCTGTTAGAAAATATTGGCAAAGTCACAAAATCTAAAGATAATCATGAATTGTATCCATCTTACTATGTATATCAAGGGAAGAGTCATTGCATTTGCAGAGTGCCTACTGCTGACTAAATGTTTTCTGTATTTTGCTTACTGGATCTTTACAATAACTCATAACTTCGATGTTACCATTAGTCTTATTTTATGAATGAAGGCAATCAAGAGACATGTAACAAGTTAGTAGCTGAGGTTTAACTGACAGTGGACTTCAAAAATCTCACTTAATGATATAACAGCAATATAAGAAAACATATCATTGGCTTTTTGATTTAAAAGGTCATGCTTCCTGTCCAGAGATAAAATAATAAACATTCTGTTTCCATTTAACACATAGATTTTTCTTGAGCATGAACAACTTCAGTTATGTCAAATCATACACTTTCCTTCATTGGAATAAAAAATTTTTATAGGGATGGAGATATACCTTATCATTTAAGAACACTGACTATTTTTCTAGAAAATCTGGATTCAGTTCACAGTACCAACATGGCAGCTCAAAACCATCCATAACTCCAATTCCAATCAATCTGATGCCCTTTTTGGACCTCTTCAGGTAATAGGCACAGATTTGGTGTACAGGTGTAAATGCAAGCAAAATGCTCATACACATAAAATAATAAATACATTAAAATTTTTTAAATAAGTTAAATGCACACATTTGTTTGTTTGTATTTTATGTGTATGAATGTTTTGTCTACATGTATGTTTGTTCACTACATGCATGCCAGCGTCTATGGAATCCAGAAAAGGGAATTAAATCCCCTGGACTTGGGGGTAGAGATGATTATGATTTGCCCTGTTGGGATTCTGAACTGAATCTGGCTTGTCTGCAGAAACAACAAATTTTCTTAACCACTGAGTCATCTTAGCATACTCTGAAAATTATATAGTTGAAATTTGCATTGCAGTGAAAGATGGGTGATCACATGACATGTTGCTTGCCATGTTTTACACGTCTTAGTTATCAAAATGTAGACAACAATTATTCATTATATGCAGTCCATCACATGCATCCACCATATACACTGATCAAGAAATGAAAGCAAGCACCACAAGATCCAGTTATACCATTCTTGGGAATATATTAAAAATATTCTATATTTTACTACAGATATATTTGCTTACACATGACCATTGTGTCTCTATTCATAATAGTTATGAATTGGATACACCCTTGATATCCATTAACTTATGAATATAAAATAAAAATTTTATATAATGTACTTTTATATAATGTACTATTATTTAGCAGTTAAGAAAAATGAAACTATGTAATTTACAGCTAAATTTATGGAGTTAGAACCAATTATCCTGAATAAGGCAACCCAGAAACAAGTAACATTGCATATTTTCTTATATGTGGAAGTTAGCTTTTATTTTTTTATTATAAATAAATAAGTAACATTTTCTATCCCTGTACATCCTTAATCAAGGTCCCTTCCCCCTCCCACCACATCAAGTCATTCTTTCTTCTCCACATTTCCCCATCCCCCCCATGGGCAGGCGATCCCACGGTCCCAAGGTCCCAATATTGCTTAGTTCAGCCTCCACTGCTGCCAAGTCCAGTTTTCTCCCAGCAACATCAAGACTGAGTCAGGTGCTCCTCTAGGGGGAGTGAGATACAAGGTGTTAGTCTAAGGTGTTTGCGATCCCAATGTATACACACACATATGTATACATACATATATATATATATATATACAAAGCAAAATAAGTTTTGACTGATATCATTATTTTCTACAAAGAAAACCCACCAATCTACTAAAATGTAATTAATAATGATAAGAGAATTTAGCAAGCCTGTAGGATTCAAGACAAACCACACTTCCATGTTCTATAATAAAGAGGAAATGAAGTATGACTGGGTATGGTGGCTCATGCCTATACCCCTTACACATGAGAAACAAGGGAGAAGAACTGAAGTGAGTTAGATTCTAGCCTGTATACAAAGAGACACCTGTCTCAAAAGGAGATGAAGGTGAGTGAACTACAATTAGTACATACAGTATTTATAATAGCTGTTCCCAAACATAACCTTCAGAAGTACACACCTAACAAAACATATGAAGGTTTGCACTAAGAGAACTATGATACATTGCTGGAAGAAAAGCAATGAAGCCCTAAAGGTCAGACAAATTTATAGTATTTATGGATTGAAAGATAAAGATTTTTAAGGCCTTCATTCAACCCAAATCACATAATAGATTTCATACAGAGACAGGAAGATCTCTGGTAGTTCAAGGTCAGTCTGGTCTACGTAGTTAGTTCTATGCCAGCTGGAGCTACACAGTAAGAAGGTTACAGGACACCAAATAGATTTGACCCCCCAAAAAGTCTGCTCGCCACATAATAATAAAGCCACAAAACATACAGAACAAAGAAAAAATTTTAAGAGCTGCAAAAGAAATGGGCCAACTTACCTATAAAGGCAGACCCATCAGAATCACACCTGACTATTCTATAGAAACAATGAAGGCAAGAAGGTCCTGGTCAGAAATTATACAGACACTAAAAGAGCATGCCTGCCAACCTAGACTACTATACCAAGCAAAACTATCAATCACCATAGATGGAGTAAACAAGATATTTCATGACAAAGTCAGACTGGAACAATACATATCTACAAATCCGGCCCTTCAGAAAGCATTAGACAGAAAACTCCAACCTACGCATCACAGATACACTCATGAAACCACAAATAATTGATAATCCCACAGGAGAAAAATCCAAAAACAGGAAATAAATAAAAACTACAACCAAAAATAACAGGAAACCTCAATCAGTGGTCACTAATATCCCTTAATATCAATGAACTCAATTCACCAATAAAAAGACACACACTAACAAGATGGATACAAAAACAGAAGTCATCCTTCTGCTGCATACAAGAAATACACCTCAACCACAAAGACAGACACAGTCTCAGAGTAAAGGAGTGGGAAAAGATTTTCCAATCAAATGACCCTAAGAAATAAGCTGGTGTTGACATCGTAATATCTAACAAAGTAGACTTCAAACTAAAGTCAATTAAAAGAGACCAGGAGGACCATTACTTATTCATCTCAGAAAAAATTGTTCAAGATGAGATTACAAACCTGAATATTTATGCCCCTAATATAAGGGCACCTATCTATGTAAAAGAAACACTACTAAAGCTCAAATCCCACATCAATTCTCACACCGTAATAGTGGGAGACATCAATACCCCAATTTCACCCTTGAATAGGTCAATGAGAGACTCAACAGAGAAATAAGGAGCCTAAAAGAGGCTATCATGCAAATGGATTTAATAGCTATTTACAGAAGCTTCCACTCAAACTCTAAGGAATATACATATTTCTCAGCACCACTTGGAACTTTCTCTAGAATTAACCACATAATTGGTCATAAAGCAAATATCAATACATACAAAAATTGGAAATAATCCCTTGTATCATATTGGACCACCAGGGCCTAACGTTAGAGTGCAAAACATCGAAAAATCTCAGAAAGCCTACCAACTCATAGAAGCTAAACTTCACTCAGCTGAACCACCTCTGTGTCAAGAATGAAATTAAGAAAGAAATCAAAGTCTTCCTAGAATTTAACAAAAATGAATCCACAACGTATGCTAATGTATGGGACTCAAAGAAAGCAGTCTTAAGAGGAAAATTCATAGCACTAGATGTCTATATGAAAAACCTAGAGAAATCTCACACTAGAGAACTAACAGCACAGCTGAAAGCCTTAGAACAATTATGCAAACTCACCTACAAGGAGTAGACGGCAGGAAATAATCAAACTTAGAACTAAAATCAATACAATTGAAACAAAAAGAACAATACAAAGAATCAATGAATCAAAGAGTTGGTTCTTTGAAAAAGTCAACAAGCTAAATAATCCCTTATCCAAACTAACCAAAAAGCTGAGAGAGAGAGAGGATCCAAATCAACAAAATCAGAAATGAAAAGGGGGACATAACAATGGACTCACAGGAAATCCAGAGAATTATCAGGTCATACTTTGAGAATCTATACTCCACAAAAATGGAAGACCTAGAAAAAATGGACATCTTTTTGGACAGGTACCACATACCAAAATTAAATCAAGATCAGATTGAAGACCTAAACAGACCTATAAATCTTAAGGAAATTAAAGGTGTCATTAAAAGCCTCCCAAGTAAAAGGAGCCCAGATACAGATGGTTTCAGTGCAGAATTCCACCAGACATTCAAAGAAGAACTACTACCAATACTCCTCAAACTGTTTCACATAGTAGAAACTGAAGGAATATTGACAAACTCTTTTAATGGGGCCACAATTACCCTAATACCCAAGCCACTCAAAGACGCAACAAAGAAGGAGAATTACAAACCAATTTCCTCATGAATATTGATGTAAACGTTCTCAAAAAATTCTGGCAAACTGTATACAGCAACATATAAAAAATACCATCCACCAATCAAGTAGGCTTCATGCCACAAATGCAGGGATGGTTCAAAATATGAGAAACTGTAAATGTCATCCACCATATAAACAAAACGAAGGAAAAACCCACATGGGTAATATCCACAGATGCAGAAAAAGCCTTAGACAAAATCCAATACCCCTTTATGATAAAAGTCCTGGAGATATCAGGAATACAGGGAAAATATGTAAATATAATAAAGGTGATTTACAAGAAGCCGACAGACAACATCAAAATAATGGAGAAATACTGAAAGCAATACAACTAGAATCAGAGACTAGACAAGGCTGTCCTCTCTCCCCTTATCTATTCAATATAGTTCTCAAAGTTTTAGATAAAGCAATAAGGGAACAAAAGGAGATTAAGGGGATACAAATTGGAAAAGAAGAAGTGAAACTATCTTTATTTGCAGATGATATGATTGCATACATAAGTGATCCACAAAATTCTACCATGGAATATTTTCAGCTGATAAACACCTTCAGTAGTGTAGCAGGATAAAAGATTAACAAAAAGAAATCAGTAGTCCTCCTAGACACTAAATATAAAAGGGCTGAAAAAGAAATTTGGGAAGCATCACCCTTTATAATAGCTGCCAATAGCATTAAATACTTTGGAGTAACTATAACCAAGGAAGTAGCAGATCTATTTGATAAAAACTTTAAATCACTGAAGAAAGAAATTGAAGAGGATATCAGAAAATAGAAAGATCTCCCATGTTTCTGGATAGGTAGGTTCAACATAGTAAAAATGGCAATCCTACCAAAAGCAATCTACATCAAAATCCCAAAACAATTTTTTTGCAAACCTTGAAGGAACAATATTCAATTTCATTTGGAATAACAGGAAAGCCAGGATTTCCAAAACAATTTTACTCACCCAAAGAACCTCAGAAGGCATCGCCATTCCCAACTTTAAGTAATACTATAGAGGTCCACTAATAAAAACAGCCTGGTACTGGCATTAAAAACCGACTTGTGGATCAATAGAATAGAATTGAGGATCCGGGCATTAACCCGAAAACCTATGAACACCTGAACAAAGAAGCCCAAAATATTCAATGGAAAAAAGATAGTATCTTTAACAAATGGTGTTGGAATAGCTGGATGGTAGTGTGTAGAAAAATGCAAATAGATCCAAGCCTATCACTCTGCACAAAACTAAAATACAAGTGGATCAAAGACCTCAACATAAACCCAGCCTCACTGAACTTGATAGAAAAGAAAGTGGTAAATACCCTCCAATGAATTGGCACAGATGACCACTTCCTAAATATAACACCAGTAACACAGACACTAAGAACAACAATCAATAAGTGGAACCTCCTGAAACTGAGAAGTTTCTGTAAAGCCAAGGATACAGTCCATAAGACAAAACGACAGCCTACAGAATGGGAAAAGATTTTCACCAACCCTACAAAAGTGACAGAGGACTGATCTCTAAAATATACAGAGAACTCAAGAAACTAGAGTCCAAAACCTTGAATAACCCAATCAAAAAATGGGGTTCAGAACTAAAAAGGGAGTTCTCAGCAGGAATTACAAATGACTGAAAGGCACATGAAAATGTGCTCAATATCTTTAGCCAATCAGAGAAATGCAAATCAAAACAACTTTGAGATACCACCTGACACCTTTCAGATTGGCTAAGATAAAAGACACAGGTGATAGCCTATGCTGGAGAGGTTGCAGAGCAAGGGGAACACTCCTCCATTGCTGGTGGGAGTGTCAGTTTGTTCAGCCACTCTGGAATGCAGGATGGCAGTTTCTCAGAAAACTGGGAATCAATCTCCCCAAAGATCCAGTAATACCACTCTTAGGCATATACCCTAAAGACGCACATTCACACCCCAAAGGCTTTAGCTCAACTATGTTCACAGCAGCATTATTCGTAATAGCAAGAATCTGAAAACAACCTAAATGCCCCTCAACTGAAGAATGGATTAACAAACTGTGGTACATCTACACAATGGTGTACTACTCAGAAGTAAGAAAAAATGATATCCTAAAATTTGCAGGTAAATGGATGGATTTGGAGAATATCCTCCTCCTGAGCCAGGTATCACAAACCCAGAAAGATAAGCACAGTATGTACTCAGTCATTAGTGGACTCTAAAAAAAAGCAAAAAGCAAAGTATGTCCAAGCTGCAAACCACAACCATTGAACAGCTTGGGATCTGAAACATCTTGGACTGCCACCTTGGAGCCCATTCCCTCTGGAGGAACCCCTGACCCAGTGTTGATGTTGGGGTGAAGAAAGCAGATCTGCCTGGAGTGGATGCTGAACTAAGCCACCTTGGGACCTTGGGACCTCCTGCCCTTGCTGGGCAGGAGATAAAGAGATGGGGAGAAGAGAGAGTGACTGGGAGGGGTGGGAGGGGGAAGGGAGTTTGAAGAAGGGGATATATGGATAAAAAATGAGACTTTATTCTTTTTTTTCGAGACTTTATTCTTAATAAAAAAGAAAAAATATTAGCAGGATGTTTTATTTTTAAAAAGTGCGAGTCTAGGGCTGGAGAGATGGCTCAGCCGTTAAAGGCTAGGCTCACAACCATAAATATAAAAAGTGCGAGTCTATTAATACATTTACATGGAAAATAAAAGGAAATAGGGAAGCCAAAACAATTTTTAAGAAAGATGAAAGATGTTAGAGACTTAAAGTTACAGTTTTCAGGATATGTGTTATCAGCCAAAGTATAGAAAGAGATTAACAGAATACATAAATATAGAGCCACACATACATTGTCAACTGATTCAACAAAGGGGAAATATCAATTCAACAACAACAAAAAAAGTGTTTCCAACAACACTATTGTTTTCAAGAACAAATACTGTGGCATCATTTGAATAGCAGTGCAGAATATTTAAAATTAGCCTTTTCCTATTTGTAATTACCATATATAAAAATGAACTTGAAAAGCAGGCATGGTGAATCATGGCTGTAATCCCAGCAGCTGGAAGGCTTAGAAAGGAGGATGTAGAATTTAAGGTCAGAATAGGCATCATAACATGACCATATCTCAAGACAGGTGGGTGTGAATGAAAAGGAATTAGAGGATGAGGAGGGAATAAGATCTCAAAGTAGGTCATAGCAAGCATGTCAAAAACACATATTTGAGAAATGACAGCATTTATAACAAATGGTGCAGGAAAATCTGAGTGTCCACATTCAGAAGAATGAAATTAGTCCCATATTTATTACCCTGCACAAAAACTATCCACCAATGAATCAAGAAACTGAAATGCTGTAATCGTTGGTGTAAAACAGAGACACTAGCCTATATGATATAGGTGTAGGAAAGTACCTTGCCATTAGGGTTCCACTTGACCAAGAATTAAGGATAACATTTGACAAGTGAGATCTAATAAAATAAAAATGCTTCTTTACAATAAAGCAAGCCATAAATTGATTGAAGAGTAGCCCTACAGAGTAATAGAGTATCTTAGCCAGATATATATCTGATCTATAATTAATATCTAGAATATATAAGGAAATTTAAAAACCAAGAATTATTACTCTAGAACCATAATCTATATAACAAAGCCCCTAGTACAAGGTATGAGAAAACTCCTTTTGAATTGCTGGTTATCTAGAAAAAGACTTGTTTGAGATAAGTTAATCCCAAAATCCAGACATGATAAACTATAAAGTAAGACTCAGCCAAACTTAAAAACTGCTAGGCTGGGAGCCAGAGGCTCTGTGCGTTTTTGGCCAGCCAAGGCTATATAGAGACTATTAAACAAAGAAGAGAGGGGGAGAGAAGGAGAAAGGAAGGAAGCAAGTTTGTCATCTGAGAAAAGGGGCTGTCAATTGAGAAAATGTCCCCCTAGATAGGCCTATAGGTAAGCCTGTGGGGCATTTTCTTGACTGATGATTGATGTGGCAATTCTCAGCCAATTTTGAGTTGTGCTACTCCTGGGTAGGTGGTCCTGGATGTATAACAAAGTAAAATGAACAAGTTGGAAGGAGCAGTCCAGCAAGCGGCATTCCTTCGTCACTTCTATTTGAGTTTCTGCCTCCAGCATCCTACCCTTCTTAGGTGATGCCTTGACTTCCCTCAGTGATGGACTGTTGCCTGGAACAAATCCTTTCTTCCCCAGGTTGCTTTTGCCCATTGTCTTTATCACAGCAATAGGAACCTAACTAAGGCAGAAATTGACATCAGGATTGTGGAGTATTGTTGTGACAGACATGTCCATTTGGTTTAGGGAGAATTATGAAAGATTTTGGAACTTTGGGCTAGATAACATCTTTTTTTTTAGTTTTTACTTGTGATATAATTTATTTTCTTCTTTTTTATTTTTTATTATGAATAGTCATATTTTTTCATCCATGTATATCTTTGTTCACCTCTTAACTGTCATAATTCATTTCTCATACCCAGATAACCAGTATCAATTGTACCATTTAAGCAAAAGTTTTTCTTTAGTGGTGTGGGTCTCTTATTTATAACAACTGATTCTTCAGTTGCGAATGACCAGATCCATAGAATATTAACTCAAAATTATACAAAAAAAATGTCCCAATAGAGTCTTTGCTTTCCTCTGGAACTTCACAAAGCAGACCTCTATCTTCTGCATTTCACTCAGCAATCTTACCCAAGCTCCCACAGAACAGCCTATTAAGCATCAAAGTACAGGCTTGTTAAGTCTATCTCATGCCGGTAGCTAGACTTGATAATGTCTAAGAGTCACGGAAGAGGTAGTGTTTTGAATGGACAAATGGATCATGGAAAGCAGTCTAGGCTTGGCAATGACAGAGATAGAGTCCCTGAATAGAGGTTTGGAGATACTAATGGAAAAGGTGCCTCAGTTGCAGGGGGGACTGTAGCATAGTGTAGGTGTCAGTACAATGAGACAACTGCCAAGTAGAGCAACCACTGTGAAGTAGAGCCGGCCTGGGCCTCTGAGATAAATTATGTGTGTCACAGATGGTAGACCTGAGAAGTGGAAATTCTCAGGCCCTTTGTAGCTCAAAAGATTGTGAGTGGGACTTACAAATCAAGAAACACCCTGGACTGACCCTTTGGATCCCACTCCAACTATAGGAACACCTGACTCACTCTTGAGGGAGGGGGGACAAAACTGGATTTGCCAGGAGTGGAGACTGATCCAAGCATTATTGGGTCAGTGGGACCATAGGACTGTCTGCTCCCTGCCCAGGGAGGGGATGGGGAGTTGCAGAGAAGAAAAATGACCTGATGTGGTGGGAAGGGGAAGGGACCTTGAATAAGGATATACAGGGATGGAAAAAAAAATTCAGACAGAAAGCTGAACACAAAGTAAATAAATGTGTAGCAATCTTATTTGCATTATCACCCTTGATAAGTCATGCTTATGATTTTTATCTTCTTTATAGTTATTGTTAACTTTTCAGCATTTTAAATTCATTTTACTGGGTTTTTTTTGATAAATACAAAATAAATAAAGAAGAAAATAAAATAAAATAAAATGTTATTGCCAAAGCCACACAGCCACCTAGACTTTGTTCAGTGATACATGCTGCGGCTTTTGTGAAGTATGTAAGAACTATGGCTCAATTCATTAATTTATTTACTTGGGGATACAGGTATTTTAGTTGTTCAAGAACCATTGATTGAAAAGACTATCTATCCCCCCATTTCATTTACAACATTCCTTCTTTGTTGAAAGTTTCCTGACAATGTTTAAACATGTCTATTTCTGGGCTTCCTGCTGTGTTCTATTGATCTATTTATTTTTCCTTTGACCAGCATCATAGTCTTTATTGTTCCACCTTATACAACAAGTTTTGAAGTCAAGTATTGTCAGTGACACTGTTACTGTACCTTCTCAGTATTTTTTTGCTGTTGTGTATCTTCCAACTTTTTATACAAACTTGAGTCAATACTCATAAAAAAATTGCTATAATTTTGACTGCTATTGATCTACAGATTAAATTATGATTAACCAACAGTAATAATCTTTAATATTTTATTCATCTAAGTCTTATAGTTTGAATTAGATACATTGTTGATTATATATAATATGTACATATATATTCATTTCATTTCTAAGAGTGTTACGCTAAGTAGTAATTCATGTGTTTAGTTCAAAATCCTCTTGTTTACTGCTAGTATGTAGGAAAGCAATTGAATTTTTATACATTAATCTTGGTAGTTTGGAATTGTCTACATGGACTTTCATGTGATTTTGTTTCTTCCATCCCAATCTATATACTTTTCGCTCACTCCTCCATCTTACTGCATCTAAGAATGTCATTAATTTTTAGTTCATTCAGGTGCTTTCTTACTTCATACAATTGAATACTTTGGAGCCCTTTGTATATTAGTCAAGAAACTAGAAACTCCTAATTTTTTTATCCAGATATCATGTGTATAGAAATTCTATTATAAAATTGACATACCATGATGATAATATTGCTATTGCATTAAATAGCCTCCCATACTCTGTTGTGAGGGATACTATATTGATACATCATTTAACCTTAACATTAACCAATCCTCTATTTGGCCGATTATATTGTTGCTATTTCTATTTTTTACAAGTGTCATGACAAACATTCCTACACTGGCCATTTTCTTAATACTACTTCTAAGAAACAAATTTCTTCAGTCAAAAGTTTTGCATATTTTTAATTCTTGATCTATATTGCTAACCTTTCTCCCAGAAAAGCTACAGTAACCTATATTCCCATTATCAGTCGGAGTGAATGAACAGCAATGAATATTTTAATTGCTTAAACATTGAAAGTTCTATAGGGAATAATTAAACCAGTATTTTAAAAATTATCAGTAGGGCTTAGTATGTACTCATTTTCAGTAAAGATTTTTGTTTTAATTTTTATGGCACTGGCATTTTCCTTAACAATTTACATTAGGACATATATTCTGAGTAAGAATAGGTATTCAGATCCATGTTCGCACTGAAAAAACATAGGAAACTAAAAAGACAATTTTTAAACAGAACACGTGTGGTTTTCAGGCAGTTCTGGAAACATGGCTTCATTATACAGTCACAGCTTAGAAATACCTCAGTAATCTCATAATTTTTAAGTATTGAGGAATAATCATGAATTTCCCAACACCAATGTCAATATGAGACATCTTTCCTTACCTTCTTGTTACTGGCAAGAAAGTGATTAATTTGTTATTAAATTTTTATTAATCCTGATAAATAGTCAAGTGATTTGCATTCTTCATGTAAACTTATTTTAGTGTTTTGGAAGTAATTGGCATACTTGAAAACAAACTAATGAACATGACTTCTTCAAGAAGAATTATTAGTCAGACATAGTCATATGTATCTGGGGCTACTATACTTGAATTGAAGAAACTTAGAACCAATTTTTTAAGTGTCAGTCCATGGTGTAGATAAAAATAAATCCTGTATGCAATGTATTTTATTCTTCTATTGCATGAATTATTTCACTGTTTAATTGCTATCAGATCTACTCCTTTAAAATGTAAAGTTGGATTAATTTTAGCTATCAGCATGTTTAGCTGTTTTTTTTTCTCTAGGTCTTATTTATTCAACAGATGGGATAATGGAAAAATAAGACTTTTGAAAGATTGAACAGTCACTAAAGCAAACGACCTCCCCAAATTTGAGTTTCAAATGCATTTACATATTCTAAGGACTTCTATTCAAAATGGGCCAGTGAGATGGCTTGGTGAGGAACAGCACATGCTGCCGGGCCTGATGAGCAGAGATCAGTCTACTGTTCCACGTAATCGAAGAAGCAAAGAAAATGCTGCAAGTCTGACTCTGAATTCCATTTCTACAGGCAACCACACAAATAACAGAAATAAATATAAAGAAGTAAAACTCCTAATGATATAGATGGCCAAAGCTCTCATTTGAACTTCTGTGACAAAATATAAATTGTAAAATAGCTTTTATGAGCTAAAGCAATCTTATTTGGAAGGCAAAAATTACCTCCAAAATAAAGTTCCCTTTTTTTTTCTTCTTAAACCTACAAATCCTTACCTCAAATGCTAACATCTAAGGAAGCCACTTTACTATCCTACTATCTTCCAAACTACACTATCAGGGAATGCAAAAACCTTACTCAGAACATTACATTCTAACACAAATGTAATGGCCTTATATAACACATATTGGTCATATGTCAATGACATGATATTTAAATAATTATGCGCAAGAGGTCCTAAATGAAGAAAAGACAAGTACCAGTGTTAGTTAGGGAGTGAAGTAGTAATATTGACACTGTCAAATAATGTTTCAGCAATTACTGGCATTGATATTTTTCAAGCATATAATACAATTAAATGTGTCATTAAGAAATATTTCAATATTGCTCAAAATGGGCTGGTTTTTGCAATCATAAACATTTTTCCAAGAGCACACTGAGCAATTATCACTTTTCAAAAACTCAGATAAGTTCAACTTCAACATATGCTTATAAGTTTGGACTTTTAGTTGACACCACTGTGGAAAGAATTTACTGAGCTACAATATATAATCAACCACACCTAAAATCTCAGAATATCATTTTGGAAGAAGCACTAATGAGCTGATTTTGTTGTAACAATGATGTACACTAATCTTTAGGAGAGATAAAGAAGAAAAGTCAGAAATGCATCAACAATATCTGAGAAAGATCTGCTGGAGATTGTACGACTTACTACTAACTACTGGTATCTGAGAATCCCAAAGGAATTCAACTAAGATCTGAAGTGGAAGCTAACCCTGCATCATTCTACACTATCAAATTTTTCAAATAGCTCAGCTGGCCTTAATTAGAAGTAGAAACTTCTGCTACTTTGGTAGCTCCTGTTCACAGGAGCAATACAAAATGTAAACAGCCACAGAGATGCACATCTGTGCCATCAGTGCCCTGTCTCTCTCTCTAGATTAGGTCAAAGGGTCAAGAACTCTATCACTAGTCCAACGAACTGTTGAGTGAACTGTTTTTGACATTCCCATGAACTGTTTTTGATAACAGCTCTTACTGTAGACACATCACTATGTCAGTATTACAATAATATTTATCCTACTATAACACATATGGTCAGTGGAAAGGGAGAAATGAATCTTTGCTATGAGTTATGGGAAGGAGACACACATCAAGTAAACAAATGCCTTTTTAATTATTAATTTCTTTTAAAACCTCCTAGAATAGTGAGGGGGAAGAAACACAAGTACTTTCTCTCTGTTCATTTATCAAACTCAAAGCACAGTGTAGAAAGGGCAACATACAGTAGTTACATAACTTGTTCCTTATTTCTCTAACATAAGGTTTTAGAGAAGACTGTCCCATTGCCTTGGGACAAAAGGACCTTGTTTCCAGCTGTGAAAAAAAAACAGTGAAAAAGGAAATCTAAGAAATCAAATTTTTTATTCTGTTGTTATAGCTTATTCTTTC
>PVIH01010259.1:44581-76817 GCA_004025045.1 Sigmodon hispidus
GAAGAAGAAGAAGAAGAAGAAGAAGAAGAAGAAGAAGAAGAAGAAGAAGAAGAAGAGAAAGACAGACAGACAGACAGACAGACAGGAGACACAGAAAAAAATAAAAGCCAAACAAAAATAAAACACTTCACTCAGACAGGAGACACAGAAAAAAATAAAAGCCAAACAAAAATAAAACACTTCACTCACACAAGTTATTGTACACATAACATTGCCCTTTATTTGCTTTATGGCTACTTCAGTTTTCTACTAGTAAGTACTCAAACACAATGGGAATAAAAGAGACTGCACTTCAAAGATGGTTGACACTGGAGGAAAGTAACAACATTGGCTAATATGAGAACTGGAGATAAGCCATGAAATTTCAATTCATCATGTCCTTCTATCTCTTATTAGCATGGATAACTGAGAGTGGATGGTATTCTCATTAGTCTTTCTACGAGGCCACAGGGAGATCCTTTTACAGAAAGGCTACTTGGCTGGTGAAATCTGACCTGTAATTTTTTCTGGCTAAAAAATCTGTTCCATGTCATATGGCATAGGACTGTGGGCAAAAATCCAAATTCTCATTTAAAAAATCCTTCCTATCAGCACCTCAGCTTCACAAGTTTTAGCTAAAGGAGACCTTCTGTTTGAGAATATTTTCTATTTGAACAAGACTACAAGTTGGGCTCTTGAGCATTTCACAACAGAATCAAATTTATTGCTTGTACAAACATCAAGTACCCAACCTTTACTTTGGACATCATGAGAATATATAATCAGTGTTGGTACATTTTAGAGATACCAACTGTGAATTGACATAAGAAACATTGATTCAAATTCACTTCAAGACAGCATTTTATTTAATATATGTATTTCTAAGCTTAGAAAAGGGACTCTATAAATAGCCATAGTAAGTACCTATATTATTCACAGTTCTTAAGATTATGGTTGTTTTTCTTACATGTTTATATATTTTCTGCATGTTTAACAATGAGCATCTATGCTTAAATTAGAAAAACAACCAGGTTAATTAAAAATTTCTTTGGATATCTGACAGTTGTTATTAGTCTAATAGGTATATTAATCCTCTATTACTTAATAATTTCAAAATACCATAAGCCAATTAACTAATGTTACTAAATGTTAAAATACATGGACCACATTTTCTCATCACTTAAGATGGATATTTATTTTATTATTTAATTTCTGCCCTATTCCTTTACAGATCATGTGGTGGTTTGAAAGAACCAAAAGGAGTAGCACTATAAGGAGATGTGGCCTTGTTGGAGGAAATGTGTCACTATGGGGGTGGGCTTTAAGGCCTCCTTTGCTCAAGCTTCCCTCAGTGTGACAGTGAGTTGATGTCTGTTTGCTGAAAAATATAGTATTCTCAGCTCTAGCACCATGTCTGCCTGTATGCCCCCTTGCTCTCTGCTATGATGATAATGGATTAAACCCCTGAAACTGTAAGTGAGCCACCCTAATTATATGTTTCTTTTATAATAGTTTTCATGGTCATGATGTGTCTTCACACCAATGAAATCCCAAACTAAGACTGATGGTTAATAAAGAAATACCAGTGTTCCCCTTTGTCTTATATGACCCAGCTTATAGCTGTTTTCCTTGTACCACACTCAATGTGCTTTATTTAAGCAACTCATCCCCAATACAGCTTAAATAGTAAATGGGAAATGGAAATAGGTTATAGATAATAATGCTACTTTTCAATAAAACTCAGTTTATCTTCTTTTCTTCAGAAAGTACAAGTTAAATTTAGAGTAAAGGTGTTACAATCTGCCTAACTACATGCTAACTGTATCTATTTTTTAAGATGGCCTACATTTTATTTCATCTTTAAAAATCATTACCTTCTTCTACCCAGTCTTTCATCTCTAACCCATATCCAATGGTTTTTTAAGTAGCCAGGCTATAAATCTTACATGAATAAAATTATCTTCAGAGTGACTTTGTGATATGATTAAAAGTCCAGGTGGTTTGTGCAAAATGCCCAAAACCAAAGTCATGGTTTCTCTTGTCTCATCCCCACAGCTCCTGCTTGGATGTTTAGTTTTCTGTCCAGAATGGAAGACTTTTTCCTAGAAATATATTTTTAACTTTTCACACAATTTTCATTTGGCATTTTTAGGCTCATGAATAATTTTCACCTTAGCCTGTCTTTTGAGGATTGAAAATTTATTTTTACTTGCATCTATATCTAAGTGTATATAGATATAAATATATAGATATGTATATAAATATATATGGTATATATGTATGGTGTATACATGTGATATAAATGTGTATGGTGTGTGTGCATGTGTGTCTATGCATAATCATGCCTATATATGGAGGCCAGAGGAAGACATATATAGTTCTTCTATAACTCACTGCCATATTCCTTTAAGATATAGTCTTTCATTGAATCTGGAGTTAGGTTAATGGCCATTAAGTCTCAGCATACTATATTTGTCTTCACATTGCTGAGGTTACAGGCACACATGACCGCATCTGGCTTTTTATATGGGTTACTAAGGATTCAAACTGAAGACATCATTCGTGTTCAGCGAACACTTTTCCTCATTGTGCAACTCCCCAGCTCCTGCCTCAGTCTTTTGTTGTTATTGTTACCATAATGGTATTGGAGATGTACCCAGGGCCATGTACTAGCTGGGTAATCACTTTACCTCTCAATTCTGTTCCCAGCCTTTGGTTCTTTAAGTTCCAAAGGGCACATTACACCTCTTAAGGAAATGTAGTTACAAAGTTCTGTATTCATTCCCTTAGATCATCACTTATATATTAAGTTGCTGCCACATGTAGAAGACTGGGCTTAAATTCAAGAAAATGAACTGGCTTCTTCAAAGAATTTCCAGTGCCAAATTGGTATAGGGAAGAGAATATTGTATTTGGAGATCTGTGCTTGAGTTTTGACTCTGGCTAGCATTCACAGCAATCTGTCTTTGCACCAAGTCAGTTGATCCCATTTTGTTTCAATTTTTCATCTCAAAATTTAGTGGACCACGTAATTTGGTTTTTAAAAAATGTTTCTGTAATGACTAAAAAATGTTTAGTAAGAGCTAATCTTGTCCCAACCAATATGCAAATAATTCTGGTGGCCCTGATGGTTAATTTTGATCATCAACGTTATGGAAACAAATCTCTGGGAATGCTTGTGATGGGTTTTAAATTAGTTTAACTGATGTGGGAAGAACTATCCTAACTAAGGGCTCCAGTCCCCATCTGAGTGAACAGGAGAAAGGGTGCTGAAGTACTTCCTTTCTCAGCTTCCTGACCACAGACACAATATGGTCAGCTGCCTCACAATCCTGCAGCCAAGCTCTCCTTGCCATGATGGACCACACTCCACACTCTCAAACTGTGAGCCAAAACAAAAGCTTTCGTCCCCGACCTTGTTTCTTCTGACAGATATGTTGCCACAGCAATGGGAAAAAAGCAATCCAATGGGGATTGCTCTTCCTGTGTACTGACTGGAAAACCAAAGACCTAGAGGGTAATAGTCCCCAAGTAGATAAATACAGCTGTAAAACAAAGGGCTGAACCTAGGCTAATCCCAAAGTCACCATGCTCCCATGTTATCAAAAATTCAGAATTTACTTAGAAAAATATTGAGCTATCTAATTGAAGATTAAGAAAATGTTCACTATGTTAGCCCAGGTTAGCCTTTAAACTCAGTCTCCCTTGTGCTTAAATTATCAGCATATGTATCATGCCTGACAAATTTACCTGATTTATGGTACTCTTTCTTTCCTCTTCTTCCATTTACAAAAACTTTAATAAGCATACTTTCTTTACTGCTTCTCCTTAATGTTCAATAATCGTGTCTAATGCTGAGGCAATCTTAGAAAACTTGCACTTCTCTTTCTGTCTTTTACAGAGATATAGTAAAGGCCTACAAGGCCATAAATTGCATATCTCCAACTTCCTAATCTTTTTCCTTCTCACTGCACTGGTGGCTTGCCTTTCCTGAGAATTTTAAAGTCCAGCGTTATTTAATTCAAACATAAATGTTTGCAAGCTTTAGCTAGGAGAAGAAAAATGAGTGAGAATCTACCCTCTCAGAGATCCAGTTACTTTTATAGAGCAGGAATGGATCCATGTGACACATTTTTGTCTCCAGAAACTCTGCCAGACTTAGTAAAGTCTGGTTCGTTAGAAACATATAATAAAATATTCTTCACAACTCAGTTCTTCAAGTACACTTTGATCAATACTTCATTACCTAAGTTAGAGCTGCCAAAGGGGGCAAACTTGTCAGCACATTTGTCCCATATTTGCATGAATATTATGCTGTGAATGTTACGCTCCTTTGAACTTCAAAAGAACTTCCTGGCCTCATTGACTAGAACTTTAACAACAGGGCATAATGGAGTTATAGAAAGATCTTTTCCTGGCTAAAGACCTCAAACTTTGCTGGTGCTGGACAGTAGCAAACTTTTACATAAGCAACAAATGGCTTATTCATCCATTGCAATGCACTATCAGTATTTCCTGGTGTCTTTAGCCTGTCTTCCTCCTGGTGAAAGCGACTACAACTATGGCTAATTAGCTAGCAGCAAGTGGCAGCATAGGCCTTCACCACTCCATGTAAAAAGAGTTTTCTGCTTACAAAGCATCTTTCCTAAAATTCTTCATTTAGAGAAGATCTTTCACCATAAGGCTACCTCACATGCATCCTATCCAAGCTGTTTCAGATATGAGGGCAAACATGCTCCTAGACTTAGAAGAATCTATTCTAACCAGCACCTGAAAAGTCAAAAACTGAAGTTCCTCAAGTAAAATGCAGACAGACAGTAGGAGCAAATGAAAAGTTTTAACACTTCTACATTTGTACATTTTTCTCAGCTCCATAAAATTTAAAAATAACCCTCCCTTTCATGTACTCCTATGCTGTCCTTTCTCCTGTACTAGACAGTAAAATGTAAAATATGTCTCTTTACTTTGAAGAACTTTTTCCCCTTTTAAAAAATAGTAATTTCCACTTGCAGAAATTCTGGAATAGATAATATAAAAGGATCATAAACAGTTCTTACAAATCTACCATCCAAAGGCTTAAAAAAATCATTTTCTACTGCATCCCATATGAGTCTAAATTTCACATGGAACAGAGAACTATGGCTAAACTCCAGAAGAAAATACAATAATATATGGTGGGAGAGACTTTCCAAGAAATTCAGTAGCCACAGACATCTAACCACACAGAATTTTTAAAAATTGACATACACATGCAACTTGTACAAGCAATATTTGGAATAACAAAAAGTAAGATTTTATACATAAGTAAGTTCAAAAGAAAAACATGTAATTAAGAAGTCTAATTAAACCAAAATATTATTGGAAAGATCACATAGGAAAATATCAAGGTAAAAATGAAATATAATTTCTATAATTAAGATGATTCTCTATTATAAAGTGTAAGATTATTAACTTTTGATAAAGAAATTATAAATGGACATTCACACATAGTGGCAACTTAATGAAGAACAGTTATCAAGATAAAAACTGAAAATACACTTTGACTAAAAATTTCTCACAAATATGTCCATTAGTATCTAAAAGGTTTCATGAATGCCCTTAATCTGTAATGTCAAAAACTAGAAGCAACACATATACCTATAAATAGAGGCTGGTTAATTAAACAACAGAACATACATGCAGCTAAAAAGAATGCAGGCATTAGAAGACATTGTTGCTAAGAAATGTTTTTACATGCCACCAGGAATTCTGTCATAAATATATTTATCTTTCTGAGATATAATTTAAAAAAAATTAAAGGACCACCAATTTTTCAAAAAAAAAATTGAATTTTTAACACAGCACTTTGATCATTTATGGAACATTCTCCATTTAATTGTTATTTTCACTGCTTCTAACTTGTCACTGTTAGGGTTTCAATATAAATATCTGTGCACGAACACCTGCATGTGTGAAGGCAAGACACAAAAAGTATATGCTCAGAGATTTCCTTGTTAGTAAAGGTTAAATTTCATGTATCTTTGATTTGGGTGTGGCCCAATGAAATGTCAGTAAAGAATTACCAAGATGGTGGCCTCACCATCTAACAATAATCTGAAATATTAGATCAAAACCAGTGCCTCCGGCCATCTGTTACATAATTACTTTGTCACCAACCAAATATTAAAATGGCTTGGGACATAATAGGCATAAGGAAACATTAGAAAGTATCGGTTTAGGGATCATAAATCATCTTTCTTTGCTTTGTAAACAAAACTCTATGTTTTATGGATAGTATTCCTTGATGCTTTCTCAGTATGGAAGACCTCCAAGAAGAAATGGTCTATTGAGAGTTACAATATTCCCCATGTGGCCATCAGCAACGCAGGCTATAAGGGAAGTATCTTTCTAAGAGAACAGAAATTTTTAATCCCCACTGATTGTGAACTGATTTAAAAGGGAACAGACAACATTTATATTGCATGCAGTTAAATAAGAGGAGAGTGTTCTGATATGGACTACTCTGAGGGAAGGAAAAGTGGGTAATATGAGAATTACAAGAGGAGAGGCTAATTCAGGTTTCCTTTTATGCCTCAGTCGTGCTAGATATCCTTACAGCTAGATCGCTGATGCTTAAGCTCCTTATCAAATGCCCTTTTTCTGTTAAAATCATTGTGGGACAGAAACACTCTTAGTGACAGAATAGGCTTGGTTCTGCCCTCCATGTCAACAAGCCTTCTGCTTCCCATATTTAATTCTACAGATAGAAGAGATAAATGTTTAAATGATGGGGTTCAGATGTGGCTACAGCTCCTACCAAGAACATTTTACAGTTCTTTCTCATGAATAAGTTCAGTGGAGCACAGAATATGCCCCCGTTGGACCAATTCCACTCTGTGCTTTTTTTTTTTTTTATGTAGCTCTAAAAAGGAATCAAAGTTCAGTTTCTCCGTAAAATTTAGAAGAAGTGTCCATCTCAGAAGTAGCTGCAAGTGGCCAAAAGAAGTTTGAGGCCTACACTGTTCAAATGCAGCAGAAAGCTTGTAATAAGAACAGATATGTCAGTGCCAGCAAGGGGGTGGGTGGGTAATTACACTTTACATACACACACCCAGTCCTCTTTCTGCCCTCTGATTCCTCTAATGTGTTAGCCCATATGGATCACTGATTTTTTAGAACTATTCCCTGGGCTTTTGTGGACATTCCTTTCAAAAAATGACATCTAATTTCCTAATAGTTCTTGGAAGCTAAATTTCATCAGTGGGTCTGAATCCAGTTGCTTCATTGATTTTCAGCATTGGGAATATTAAGGACTGGCCTTTTCTTTGCTTTTTTATTTTGTTTTGTTTTACTCTTTTTTTCATAAACTAAAACTTTCACTGAAGAGTCTGAAAATGGGAAAAAATCCAGCTCATCTGTCAGATATTTCTAGAGTTACGTAAATGAAATGATATTTGTACAGTTGAGAACAGAAAAGTGAAAATGTATCATGTGTTTTTTGAGATGAAAACTATATGATAATCAGAAAAACAGCTTCCAGTTTAGTTGGCCTGATTCAAAGTTCTCATTCTTTTATCAATTCATGCATAAATCAGTAACAGTTACTTTCTTCTCATAGAATAATGCCATGGACACATTTGAGCTAATCGCAATCCCTACAGATTATAACCGCAAGTTCAAACAAGATGGGATGAATTTGAGAGGGGTTTTTTTTGTTTTGTTTTGTTTTTAATACGAGACACTTACGTTTTACTTGCTCTGTTTTGCTTCCTTCTAGGAAAATAAAGATCAAAAACAAGGAAACCATATATTTCATGCCTCCCATTTTCCACTTTCTTCTCCTTTGAGCTCCTGCAAAATGCAGTTCAGAGACTTCAAGGAGCAATGGACTAAACCTGTTAAAAAGAAAGCAGAAAGAAGTAATAAAAATAGATCCCTTGGAACTGATGAGCATAAATGATATTTAAGTTTCTAACTTGCTAGAAAAAAATATTGAGGAATGTGCCAGAGTACAGGCATTGTTTGCAGAAAATAAAGACCTTGCCTCTTCTGTCTTGAAAATATGGGAGAAAATTCACAGAAGTCGAGTACATGCTCCTGTCCAATACTGAGGTTAAATCCTTACAGGCAAGTCATAGGAAAACAAAAGCAAAATTTGAAATCTTTTCTAAAGAAATTAAAATTGATTTCTCAAGACATTTTATTGTTGGTGGGTGGGGTAGAGAATTGAAGAACTGGAGTTTATAAAAAGACTATTTCAGCAAATGATGTACAAGTAGAGAGCATCCAACTGCAATGGTGTCTGAAATGCAAGCTTAGTAGTCTTAGCTCCAGAAGAATGTTATCATCAATCCTTTAAGCCTCATCCCTCGGTCATTGTTTCTCTTGTATCTCCGATGAGCTCTAAAGAAATCTTCACTATAAGTGCTTATGGTGGAAATGATAGGCGCAATGTCATAAGAAACACAATTCCACATCTGAGAGGTTTCATTGCTCAGAATAGTTCAGAAATAGTCCTTCCCATGAAGTCCCATTGTGAAAGGAATTGTAAAATACATAATTTCAAAAGAAAATAATCAAATTTCAACAGTGATTCATTCAATTTGTCCTACCACGAAAGAGGCTGCTAAAGCAACCACAATTCTTTAAAAATAGGCATTGGTGGGCAGGATTGAAATCTTAAGATTAAAACAGAACATTTGCTTGCATCCTATCACAACTATTTTCCTTGGACGTTAGCATTTACAAAATTCTTTCAACAGATTAGAAAATATTTAAATATTTTAGCAGCCTTGCATTCAGTTAGGGGTTAATCCTGAACAGCATCTTAAACACAGTGTTATTTTCAAAGAATCCACTGTAAATATTGAACATAAACTACTATTTTAAGGAAAAAAGTGCAAGATGCTGATTTTGGAAAACTGAATCTTTTTGGGCTCTAAAGTGGATGTTACAGCTTTTACTTTAAATGCTACGAAACTGCCATGATCATTAAAAAATCCATTGTTTCAGCCCAGCCTCGTTGTGCATGCTTGCAATCCCAGCAGGCAGATGCATGAAGATCACTCCAAGTTCAAGGTCAGTAGGGCTACACAGATATACTTTGTAAAAAAAAAAAATGTTGCAGAATACGGACATATGCATACCTGAGAACAAACTGATCTTAGAGAATGATTTGTGCTATCTGACCAGTTTGTAGCATCCATCTACTTTCTTTCTTAGCTCTCCTAGAACATTCTAAAAGGTTCGAATTCTCCTAGGGTGCATTTCTAGCCTTTACTGAAACCTCAGTTCTGATGCTTTTGTCTGTTCTGTGGGCTTCAAATGTAATTTCAGTCATTCAGAACTTACATTGAGAGCTACTAGAGTCCTTTGAAATAAAGCATTTTCATTAACAGTTTAACACAGCCACCCACCTCAACAGAGTTCTTCCTGAACCTACTTTAATAAGGTTTTTCTTCTGATCCTCCAAAAGACAAAGCATTTTAACTGTTGAAATCTAATTTATCACAATCATATATGGCTCTCAGGAGGGACTTCTGAAACCATGGTTTTTGAGTCTCCCCATGCAAGAATCAACGAGGTTGTTTTTCTTGTACAATGGTTGGGCGATTTGGTGAACAGTAGCATTGCTTCATAACTCAAGCTGGCAAGAAAATGGCCCTTAGAATTTTTGCTGTTTTTGGGTCCCAACTAATGTTATGAGCAAACAAGAAAGTTGGTGACTAGAGAGCAATTAATCTCCTTTGACATTCCTGTCATCTATGTGGTCTCCCAGGAGGTGATGGAGTACATCAGAAAATGAATCGTTTTATAAATATTCACTTATGATTTACAAGATCCTGAAGTCTTGCCTTTGTGTTTTGTGCAGAAATATGCACTGTGACGGGTAACCTCCCCAGGGATCTTCATTATTCTATTTCTCTTTATTCCTTTACATTTCAATTTATGGGAAGGGGCTATAGAAGACATTTGTTGGGACTACAAAAAGATATGCAAGCATAACTCAGGAATCATCCCATTCTTATTCCTGCAAAGAGTCAAGTGTCCCTAATTTTTCAAATTATACTTTGAGCCAGTTAACTGGAGTTATTTCTGCGTTAACTCTCTGTTTCACACAGACTGCTGGCTATTGAACTGGCACTGGCTCTTTGACAGGATACTTAGCAATGTAACCATTGCCATGTTTGGGTGGGGGTGGAGGACCCTAGAAGAAAGGGACAAAGAAAACAAAACCCTGCAAATAAATCGTGGCGGTGAGGATGGGGTGAGAGAGTGTGTGAGCTTTCTAAGAGATGGAAAAAAGTGTCAGATACACAGGAAAAGGCATCTATGCAGGTGCCTCTAGGAAAGCAGTGTTCGCATTGCTCATTTGCATCAAGCCAAGAGACCAACTGCCCCTTGCTCAGCTGTAACTGCAAGACCATCTGGGCCCACTCTCTCAAAACAGGTCTCCTGAGCAGAACAGACCCAGAGACATCTCTAAAGAAATGCAACCAATATAGAGTTGTCAGGCTGCACTTCACACCTGACAGTGGCTCTTTAATACTCAGGGGAAAGCTTGACTGACCTTGTAATTTCAGTCACTATCTTCTGTGGGCCATCCCCTTGTGTAGCAATATTGTTTCTGACAAACAATAAGAACGACACTGGAGACTTCGGTCCTTGTCCATCATCTGAAATCCTCTCAACAACAAAAGCTCAGTTAACTCCTGGTGGGTTACTAAAGAAAGACTTTGAGTACAGGGTATTTTTTTTTTTCAGAGGCAGAGCCTTCATTGCTGCGTATTACTAAGAATGCCTCGTTTCTGGCTAACAAAACACCTTCTGCATTTTATTCCATACAATCATACCTTCAAGCTCAGGGGAGTGCAGTGGGGTGAGAAGAAAATGATAGCTGAATTGGTGGCAGGAGTGGGGGGGGGGGTAGATTTCTCCAGGCCCTGAAATCTAGCAATCCTACTTTGTTTCCTGAGCCTAGTGTCCCAAACTCTGATCCCAGAGGTCTGGGTCTGAAAAAGGGGAAGGGGTTGCCCAGCAGAGACAGAGCCTCTCCTTCGCCCACCCTGCTTCATTAATTTATTGTGAATCAGTCCACAGCACTTTACTAAAGGAACAAATAGGGCTCTTTTCTGGACATATGTAGTCATAAAGCAAAACACAAAACCTGTAGGTAGTGTGGCAGGAAGTGTTTGTATTGCCTTTGGAAGCCTAAAATATACCAGAGCAGGCCGAACAGGGAGCAGCAATTTTCGGGTTCAGATCTCCAGCTCCCAGTCTGTCTCATGGGGTACCTAGTGTTTCTACCTTTATTCCATCAGCAGAACGTAGAACTGGTTGGGATGGCAAGTTCCAGTTCAAGGTGCCCTGTGGGAACATCTAGTGGTGGCTTCAGCCAGCAGAATGCACCCCACCTGTGAAAAGGTTGGAAAGCTAGGCAGAAGTATGTGGGGGGGGGAGTTGTAGGGCACTGCTTACTGACCTGGGCACTGGCCTCCTCCTTCTGCCACGCTTGCACACGCTCTGAGTTCCCTGGAGCGCTCCTCCGAGGTCTGGGGCTTGCAGGTTGTGGCGAGAGCTTGAGTGCGCGCGAGGGGGGAGGGGGGAGTCAAAAGTGGGTGGGAGAAAAAACATCACCGCCCTCGCACCACGAGGGAGCAGAGGCTCGCTTGGCTCCAGGGGGCAGAGCCAAGGCGCGGACGCGGCGGCGGCGGCCCGGGGCCACCTGCCCGCCCGCCTGTCCGCTCCCCACTTGGCCGGGCAGCCTAGCGCTGGCGGGAAGTCCTCCAGCTAGCAACCCAGCTGCTGCTAGCACGCACCCCTTCTTTGGTTCCCGAGCCAGGCTTTATTCCTACACCCCAGACCTGAAAGTTACAAAACGGGGAGAAAGTGTGAGGCTCAGCCGGCACTTTCCCATCACGCAGCGCCCCCACCACACACCCCTCCTTTGGCTACTAGAGCGTTGGGGTCTTAAAGGGACCGCACATCTCCTGCTGTCCATCCTCCTCCTCTGCATTGGATGCTGAGAAGATCTCCCCACCTCTGGTGAATGTCCTGAAGACCCTAACTCTAACTATCCCTGATTTCTCTGCCTGGATGCCTCCCCTCCGCACCTTCTCCTGCAAGGCAAGGACCCTTCCCTCTGCACCTGGCCTGTTCCTGAGCCTGACATCTGTGTGCAAGTTGAACCAACCTTACAGATTACTCCCTGAGACAAATCTTATCATTTCTGGTAATTTCTCATATGTTTGCTGTGTCAAATGACAAAGACTTGGTGTTTATATGGGAGGGATGAGGTTAAGGGATAAGGGAAGGGGACTGAAGAGGACTCAGAAATCTGGCTTCTGCCACAAAGAGATCCATCTCCCAATCCCTGGGGGGTGGGGGTGGTTGTAACTGCTAAATATTTTGAAAGAAAAATAAATTTGAAGTGGCCCATCATGATCACAACTGTTCTAGTAGTCCTGCAAATATTGGACTAAGGGCCTGACTTTCAAAAATCACAATAGCACCCCTAGGTGCTAAGTAGTGTTTCTGGAGCTCTCCTACTCCAGATGTGCGTTTATGTGACAAACTACAGTTATAGATTCATCAGAAACCTTGAAAACTCAAGGAAGCACATTCCTGACAGACAATAGCTATTTGTAATTTAAGCACCCAAATTTGGAGGAGAGCTGAATGGTGTTTTGTACATGTACTGGATAATACTGATATTCTAAACATCTGTGCTCCACTTTATGGTTTACAGTATACATCAATATTAGCATTTAAAACCCTCACACTTACAATCCAAATGATTGGTCCTCTCAATTATGAGGACTTTCGTTGCCGTTCAGATCAACTTCTTCTTCATTTATGGAAATAGAAATTGAAACTGGCAGTGGATGTATCCAAGGCCACACAGTTAGTAAATGACACATTTGAGATTCTAATTGATATATCCCGATTCTTAACGCACTACCCTCTATTATCTCCAGTTTACAGATGGAAATATAATTGATGCTCTTAGCCAAAAGCAAGCAAGCAAACAAACAAAACCCACATATTGGGAGCAAAGAGTAAATGAAAATTGAAACAAGAATAATTGTCCTTGAAAGGAAACCTCTTTTTCTACCTACTTAAGCATTAATATTATTCAAGCAGTCCTGACATTGCTGTGGATGTTTATTTCATTGTTAAAAAAAGAGAGAGATATCCTTTGTGAGATGTTGCTTTGGGGGCTTCAAATGTCTAGCTCCATTTTGTAGCCATACATTGCCATGCGCATTCAATTTGGCTCTAGTCAATTAATTTGAACTTAGAGATTTGTTGTCTTATAACAAATTATTATTTCTGTGCCATTTGATGTGCTGATATTTTGTATCACTGAACAGAGTTCTTCAAGGGCTAGAACTGGTTGCTCCAATTCCTTTGTGTGTGTGCTTCTACTCTCACCATTCCTTCCAACATGTTTATAGAAGTATTCAGGAAAATGGGTTTCAAGGAACAGGGACAATCATGGATCCTGGCATTTGAAATAAATAGACTCACCAGATTTAAAACCTCATCTATCTGGCTAAAACCACTCACCCCCACTGGTTGTTATAGGATCTAGATTACTGCATGATAAAGCATCCCCACAGTTAGTGGCTTAAAGCAAGTTATCATTGTCAATTGGTTCTACTTAATTAGTTCTATTGAATCCATTCAAGATCTTTTATATGTTTTTTGGCAACAGTAAATGTGGCTGTTGTAATTCCTTGAGTGATTATTTATTAGTATAAATGTTGTGAATCTTATTTTAGCTCTAGTCTTAATTCTTGAATTGCAACAATACTTTACATGAATAAAAATGTAGCCTTCCTACCAGCTATTTTACAGCTGAAGCTAATGACTATCTACACACCTTATTTTCTCTAGTTAGTAAATGGAAAAGGCATAACAAATAATCTCATTCTTGTTTTAGACTTTGTGTTTTCTATATGATTGTTGATTCATCTTCACCTGTAAGAAATCATGCAGAAAGATCCAGTATCACCTGCTTTTCCTTCACAATAAATACCATTCATAACTATAGTAAGTCATCATGGCCCCAAATTGGCATTTTTGACATCTTTTCACGTTACTCTGTTTTCATCAGTTTTAAATGTAGTTATTTACTGGTATACAGTTCTCTGAAATTTTATCTCTACACATTCATATCACCACTACCACAGTCAAGATATAGAGCACTACCACCACCTCAGTGATTCTGTTATTATTTTTAGTCACATTCATTACCTTCAATCTTAAACTTATTTTTGGCAAACCAAAATTATTCTTCATGTCAATAATTTTATCACTGAAGAATGTTACATAGGTTTATACAGTATGTAATCTTTTTTTATTTTTTTTAATTTTTGATTATGAACAAAGCCACATTTTCTATCCGTTCTATCTTATTCAAGGTCCTGTCCCCCTCCCACACCCTCCAGTCACTCTCTCTTCTCCACATCTCCCCATCTCCTCCCCAGCATGGGCAGGAGGTCCCAAGGTCCCAATATTGCTCAGTTCAGCCTCCCTTCCTGGCAGATCCAGTTTCCACTCCCCAACATCAAGACTGAGTCAGGTGTTCCTACAGTATGTAATCTTTTGACAGTAGATTTTTCTTCAAGATAGTATTCTAGAGGTAAATTCATGTTATTCTACCTATCAACAACCTGATCCTTTTATTGTTGCACAATAATTTATGATATGGTTATATCTGTGTGATTACTGTGTGAAGGGCTGATTCTAAATTTGTGTTATTACCAAAAAGTTACTACAAATATTTGTCTACAATTTTTGCATGAACAATATTACAATGCTATAGTCTAAATAGCCAACATTCATTTATTCTTGTTTGGCAGCTGCACATCTAATTTTATAAGAATTGTCTAATGTTTTTAGAGCTACTATACTTTAAAAAATGTGCTTATTGTCAATGTGTGTAAGATATACCTTATGTACATTTCTGCCAGTGGTTTTTTTGTCTTTATGTTTTTTCTTAAGATTTAACCCCATTCTGTAGCTCGGTCTGGTCTCAAACTTATGATCTTATTGCTTTAATTTCCAAAGCACTAGAATCATAGCTATGCATCATGAAATATGGCTCTGATGTCTAATGATATCTATCATCCTGTCATGTGCTTATTTGACACTTGTATATCTCTGCAAATATTTTCTTAGTCTGTAGCTTATCTTTCATTCTCTTTTCATAGGCTTTTACAGATAAAATAGGTTTCTTATAAGGGTGTTATGTGTGGTAGGCATATGTGTATGTGTGGGTCTTCATCTATATGTGTTCTCACATGTATTTGAGTACATTTGAGAGTATATGTGTGTGGGGTTCTGAGGTTGATGTCAGGGGTCTTCCTTAATCATTCTGTACGTGATTCATTAAGAGAAGACGTCTTGATTGAACTCAGAGCTTGCCCACAAAACTATTCTAGCTGGCCAGCTTGCAGTTGGTGCTCCTATCTTCACTTTCTGAACATTGGACTTACAAGGAGTTGCTACAACTGCACAACACTTACTTGGGTCCTCAGGATCTGAACTTTGGTCCACATGTTTGCTGTTTTTGTTTTTTTTTTTTTTTTTTTTGGCAAGTGCTTTACCCACTGAGCCAGCTATCTAATCCCAAAGTTAGTGATTTTACCAAAACTTCTCTTATACATCATGTTTTATCGCACTAGCTAATAAATGTGTCTTGTTATAGATCTCAGGCATTTTCTCCTATATTTTTGTTCTAAAATTGTTAACAGCTTCAAGTTTAATATTCAAATTTATTATCTATTTTATATTTATTCATATATGAAAAGTGAAGTTGAGGTTCACTGTTTTGCCTATGGGAGATTAACTGCTCTTCTAAACTGTCTTTTCTCCATTGAATGCCTTTACACTTTGGTCAAACATTGATTAAAAACACTGTGTGGAACTACTCTGACTTCTCTGTCTACACTATTGATCTATGTGTCTATTCTTCTACCATCCTTGCTTATTGCATACTGACTAGAGGGATTAGTATAAAGAAAATAGCTCCTCTCACTTTCTTCTTTCTCAGTAATGTTTTAGCTAACTGAAGCCCCATGTATTTCAATATAAACTTCAAAATAAAGTTTTCTTTGTTTACAAAAATACTGAGATCTACATAGAAATTCAGTGAAACCAAAAGATCATTGTGGGAAGGACTGGCAATTTTAATTTATTTTGAGTTATGAGTCCTAAGTCATGAATGCTGTATGCCTCTGCATTTATTTAGTTTTTAAAAATATGTTTTAAGCTAAGAGGATTATATTGTCTCCTTCTCTCTTTTCTCCCTTCACCTCTTCCCAGATATCCTTACTCAATCCCCTCCCATGTCTTTCCACTTTCAAGTTGATAATTCCTTTCTCTTCGTTGTTGTTACACACATATATATTCTCATGTATAAACTTGCTGAGTCCATTTTTTCTGTATATATATATATATATATATATATATATATATATATATATATATATATGGGTTCATGGCTTGCCACCCTGCACTGGATAACTAATAATGGGGCTCTCCCTGGGAGAGGTAAATTCTCCTCTCAGAAGTTGTTAGTTGTTTATGGTTATTTTTCTAGGGCTGGGTCCCAACAAAATTTTCCACCATGTTAGCAAAACTATAGATATTGCCACTGTTGAGGTCTTGTTATATAGTCATCATGAGATGTGGTAGCTACACTTACCTATGGATATAAGGACAAGGTTTAAAATGTATTAAGAAATTATGTTGGTTTCTTCATTCATTAGTGCCTTGCACATTTCAGCATAAATTTCTTATACATACCTTTATAGAGTCATATATATGTGTATATATGTAAAATTTTCCTTGAATAATTATTAATATAATTGTGCTTTAAGCTCAGTTTCCATGTGTTCATTGCTAGTATTTGTAAATGCAATTAGTAAGATCTACAAATGGCATCCTATGCTGGAAGGGATGTGGAGCAAAGGGAATATTCCTTCACTGTGCATGACAATGCAAACTTGTACAGCCACTTTTAAATCAATATGGAAATTTCTCAGAAAATTGGGAATTAAGCTATCTCAAGACCCATTCTTGGGCATATATCCAAAGTATGCTCAACCATCACAAGAATGCTTACTCAACTATATTCAAGGCAGAATATAGCCAAGGAATTCATAATAGCCAAAACCTGGAAACATCCTATATCCTCCTCAACTGAATAATGGATAAAGAAAATATGGTACATTTACACATTAACTTTTGAAAACAATGACACCAGGAAATTTGAAGGCAAATAGATGGAACTGGAAAAACAAAATCATCTTTAGTAAGGTAACAGAGACCCAGAAAGATAAGCATGGTATATAGTCACTAATAAGTGGATATTAGCTGCAAAGTGAAGGATAACCAGATAACCATGCTACAGTCTACAGGCTAGATAACAAGGAGGGTCCAAGAGGAGACTCACAGATCTCCCTGGGAAGCAGAAATAGAGATCTCCTAGTTGGACTGGGGATGAGTGAGAATTTGAACTTGAGGGATCTAATTGGGTTGGGAGTAGGTACAGGGGGAGAGTGCTGAAAGGGATGACTACAGGGGGGTTTATGGGTTAGCCTGATACAAGGGAAAGTCCCAGGAGTCTACAGGAATGGTCTCACTTAAAATTCCTGATAGCCATGGATGCATAGCCTGAACTGGCCATTCCCTGTGATTAGATTAGTGACTACCCCATTATCATCAGAGAGCCTTCATCCAGTGACCAATAAAGGCAGATTCAGAGACACAAGGCCAAACATTGGGCCATAATCTGGAGTCCTGCTAAGGAGAGGAAGGAGGAATTGTAAAATCCAGAGGGTCAGGGACAGCTCAAGAAAACCCTGGCTCATGGGCACTCACAGAGTCTGAACCAACAACCAGGACAGACCTAGGTCTATTGCATATATGTGACAGTTGTGTAGTTTGATCTATTTGTGGGACTCCTAACAGTGGGAGCAGGGGCTGTCCTCAGTGCTTTGGCTGGTTCTTGGAAAGTTATTTCTCATACTGGATGGCCTTGCTCAGCCTGAATACGGGTGTGCTTGATCATATGGCAGTTTTGATGTGTTATGCTGAGGCCTTCCCTTTCTGAATGAAAACATAAGAGCATGAATTGAGGGGAGAAGCAGATTGGAGGTGGAGGGAAATAGTGGGAGAGGATAGAGGGAAAACTGTTGTCAGAATGTAAAATAGATAAATTAATTAATTTTTTAAAAAAGATGATTTAATCTATACTATGTGTTGGAGAATAAATACTCATTTTAAAAATACAAAGTACTCCTGTACCTTATGCTCAATGAATGTTGCAAATGAAGAAGTGGAAAGATTGGAAGAGCCACATGACTAGGGAGTTTGCTGTGCAATTGTGTCTCCCAGTTGCATCAGAAGCTGTACCCATCAAGTCTCATCAATAAGATGTCTCAAATGTGAGCTAACAATGATGATACCAATGAGCATGAAAAACTGGACAGGGAAGAGACCGTGAGGCCTCAATCCCAAACAAAGAACTATAGGCAACTGAGGAAAACTGTGAACAGGAAAAGTGGTCCGCCCCAGGGAAGAGCACAAAGATGAATCGTCCACTGCTAAATGATCATCCCTGAAGACATATATACAAGTAACATCATATGTATTCAGTGGGTTATATTTAGGAATACATATGAACAAACAAATTCATATATGCATAAAATAACAATTGATGATAAAAGGGGTCATGAATTTGAAGGAGAGTAAAGAAAGGTACATGGTAGGATTTGAAGGGAGGAAAGGTTTAAAAAAAGTATAATTAAATTACAAGCTTAAAAATGAACAAAATATGCAACAGGGTATATGCCTGAATTCTTAATAAGTACTGAACACTAGTTTCAAATTTTTAGGGTTTTTTTTATCTTATGTGTGTGTATGAGTGCTTTTTCCTGCTTGTATGTTTGTACACTGTATTCATGCCTGATGCCTGTGGATGTCTTGTCTCAGAAAGTTTCAAGAAGTTTTTTCAGATTTATTATCCAAGGATGCTACAAAAGCAAACTAGAGATAGGATATGTGCATGTGCTATTCTACATTTAGCCAAATGCACTATAGGAAGTGGCTCTCTGGAACCTCTGCTGATATACATTATGTATGTAATCACTTTATCAGATTTCATTTGCTTAGATGATAACTTACAATAGGATTCTAAGGTACTCACAGTTACTCAGAACTACCATAAAATTCTTAGAATATTCACTTTAATTCTCTGAGATTGCTTCATTATCTAGTTGTTTATTATTATTATCATTGTTATTATTATTACCAACAAAATGACAGTCTTGCCTTAACTATAGCTTCTAGCTTCCTTGGGGGAGTGACATGATACAATGCAAAGAGCCAAGAATTTAGAATCAGATGTAACTTGGCGTGGATTTCTGAGTCTGTTTCCTTTTATGTAAAAATAGTTGATACTGATGATGCTATTGCTATTTAATGATCTAATGTAGGCAGCAGCTAACATATCATAGGTGCCTAATAGTTTTTCTACCCTTACTCTCCCCTTCCTGAATCCATTCAGTTAATGTAAATGTGACAGGTATTTGACAGTGAGTAAAGTCATTCATTAGCTACTCAATCTAGTTTCCTTGTCATTAGAAGAAAGTGAGGACAAAGAACAGGAAGAGAAAAACCAATAATTAGCTCAATTTCCAACTGTGTTCTTCAAAGCTTAGAATGAATTGAAGAGTAGAATGGTAACATTCCTTCAGAGGAACAGTGAATGAAAATCAGGCTCTCCTTGCAGGTTCATAAGCACAGGTGTTGTCCTGGTGCCTAGAGGGTCCTCTCCATTTTGATGGCAAGTGGACTAGAAAACAAATCATAAGCCAAAATAGAATTAGGAGAAACCACCTGGATATTCTCAAATCCCATCAGTTCTTTCCATTGTCAAGGTAGGAAAAGGTGTTTCAGATTTTTTTTCTCCCAAATTTGAATGAGATCTGAACAATAATTTTGCTTTTGTTATTGGAAGATTTCACACAAAAGTTTTGCTTCTAGTTTCTCTGAAAAAGTTTGAATTGCTAGTGATGTGGGCCTGGCATTCCTGCATGAAGACACAGGCTGAAGTAGACTAGTGGACGATGAAGTTAGAAAGGATGCATGTTCAGTAACTATGGTTGTCTGCACCACACTAAGTTTTGTCTCATTGATTATGGGCTGGCTTCTTTTCCTCAACACTCTTACCTTTCTAGCCCCTAGTGGCATTTGAGTCTGAAACATGGTGTGCAGTAATAATGAAAAGCTGGCTCTCTAGAGAGAAATGAAAGCTTTAATTTATAGCAATTTCAATTTTTGTGTGTAAATAGTTTCAAAATAGCCAGTTTCCAACTAACAACATGTCAACATGTTGTCACTTGGTATGAAGTTGGTAAAACATGTATACAGTCCCTTCACAAGCTGGTGAGGGCTTAAAAGAGCTCCTCTGACTGGAATCTGCTCAGAAAGCTTCAGCAAGCTATTGGTATGGTCAAGAGCATAAGCCAAAAGATGTTATTCACAGGCTCAGATTCAGAAAGTATCCAAAAAGAATCTGATCCAATCCCTTACATGGAACCCATCATTACATCCACACTGTTGCCTTGTTCCCTACCTCTTTTTTTAGAAGCCCACAGGGCAATTATGCAGCCATTGGGCATGGATAATCTTCAAGGAAGGTGTGGGCTGGGGAATGGTTGGCACTAGCTTGATGAGGTCAGGATGCAAAGTACAGGACCACTGGCAGCAATACTGAGCTCTTCTCACTGACTTCTAGAGCCCCTTTCACCCTAAGAAGAAAAAAAAAAGAAACTATTGGATGGAACTAGAATCAACAGAGAGCTGCATTTATAAACTAGAAGCAGAATGAAATGAACATAGGCTGTTACTCACATGCAGAAATCTCTTCTCACACTAGAAGTTTGAGACTGTTGACCCCATATGCCGATGGCTAAGTCCTCAAGTGGGAGACTCAGCTTCTTCTATCACATAGAAGAAAATAAGTATTTGTACAGAGTAGTGTCCTACAAGATGAAAAATTAACCTAAGTCTGATTAATTTACAGAAGGAGAAACTTAGGCCGAGATGTGGGTGGGACATTTGGACAACCAGGCCTCTAAGCCAGGTTTCAGACTATCAGCCTGGGCTTTCTTATTCTTTTTCCCAAGGGCTTACAAAAAGAAAGATTCAGTCCACCACCTACTTGCATTGCCAAACTAGCAACGTGAATAATATTTTTTGACTGAATCAACTGTCAACACAGTTGACACAATTGTGTCGACATAAACACTCATCTCCAGTTTTTTTCTGTTTTGATGATTCAAGAACTTAACAAAGAGTCTGCACATCCAGGGGATTTTGCCAAGAAGTTCTACACAGTAATTTTTATACTGGCCTTGTGAGCAAGTGTCCAGGTCTTTTTCTTATATTTTTTTCATATTAGATACTATATACATACATACATACATACATATATACATACATATTCATTTTACATTTCAACCACAATTCCTCCTCTCACCCCTCAACTTCCCCCACCCCATCTCCATCTTCTCCTCAGAAAGAGTAAAATCTCTCATGGGGAATCAACAAACACTGGCATATCAAGTTGAGGCAGGACCAAGCTCCTTAACTAGGCCCTCTGAATGTGGATGACAGTTGTGTGGCTTGGGTGGTTGGTGGGGCCTCTGACAATGAGATCAGGATTCATCCCTAGTACATGAACTGGTTTTTTGGAGCCCATTCCCTAAAGAGGAATCCCTTGCTCAGCCTTGACAATATATTTTTGCATCACAAAAACAGTACGAGCAGAATCATGAAAGATCCCTTAGTTATAATTTATAAGTCTTAGCTTTAGTCCATGTCTCTGCCTTGCTAGGCAATATGCCTGCTTTTTGCTTCCTATGGGCCTCAGTTTTTTCCATCTGCAAACTGTAGGAATTGAATTTAGAGCCCTTTAGCCTCTGGCTCAACTGTAAAAATTACACAGCAGGTGCCCATGCACTCAGCTTATTGGGCCTTCCCAGTCTCTTTCTCTGGCTGTGTGATATTTTAGTACCCAAAAGCCAGGTACATATTTATATGTCTGAAAACCTGCAAGCCTCTTGTTTTGAGGTTTATTTCTACAGCTACTTTTTAGATACCCAGCCCAAATTTCTATTCTCACTGTGTTTGATTTTTCTTGATAACCTCCTAAATCATAAAAGCTTCCTTAAACTGGGAAATGAAAAAGAAACTCAGAACATCACATCTTTAACAAGAAATAGCTTAAACCCAAATGAACCTTTTACTAGATTATGGACTCCAGGCTTACTCCTCAAGGGACTCTTGTGAAATCAGAGACAGAAAACTTGAGAACAATGAGACAAAGAGAAATGTCAAAGTAAAGGTTTGGGTTTATTTAATTTTATTGTTTTCAAATTCGCCATGAGGCGAAGGGGGAAGGGAAATGAACACAGAGAAATCTCCCCCCCCCAGCTACAAAGTCCATGTGCTAAACCGTGTTTTTCTGTCACTTAGAGTTCAGCTTTCTCCAATATTAATGGAACTTAAGCCAAACAAGAGTCCCTTTTATGCCTTCTCCCCCAGCTCCCTGCTTGCTAAGTCCTGTGCAAACTTATAGCAGTTTCCAAGCACACGGCTGTGAAATTATCAGGATTGGAGTAATGCCAGTACAAACCAATTTATTGGGGTCCTGAAATTAACTAAAACCTAGAAAGCTTGATTAATTGTGGCATAGCACAGCAAGAAGCATTCAGGAGTGCAGCCATCAGGCCAGAGGGCATACCCCAGAGACTCCACTCTGACTCCCGATTTTCGATTTTCAGAGTATGTGAAGAAGACTCCCTTCTCTAGACAGGACTCAGCTGCTCTGACCACATTCATACAGAACAAAAATGGCCTTTCTGAGTGCAGGGAAAATGGTAGTTAGTGGGTCTTAGCTACCTATGTAATCAGCCAATCCCATAATAGTAGTCCTTGGGATTAATTTCATTTAATTTAATTATCATCTTTATGCAGCCCATTTGACAGGCTCTATTTTTTTTTTCCCTTTCAAAACAACACTGGCTAAATATGCCTTTGGAGAGTCTTTGTGGAGATTCAATACTTTTGTAGTTTTTTGGAATACCTTATCATATGGGACAAGAAGTGAGACAAAAGTAATAAAGTGTGTGTGTGTGTGTGTGTGTGTGTGTGTGTGTCTATGTGTGTAGTACAGATATACGTATGTGCAGTGTTGCATGCCTGCCTCTGGGTGTGAATACAGAAGTCACAGGTTGACTTTGGGTATTTTTTTTTTGTATCACTTTCCACTTTTTTTGAGACAGGGTTTCTCATTGAACTTGGAGTTTGGTATTTCCACTAGACTGCCTGTTCATATTTGGATGGATACTAGGTAGATTCATAGCCAAGAAAACACTTCATCCCAAAGCACTAAATACATTAATCCTTAAAAGTTTTAAATTTTTTCTCCAGTCCTTAGCTCTGGTAGCAAGAAGAGTTCTAGAACATGAAAGCAATGACTCATTGCAAATTATGGTGGCTTGGCTGGTAGACGTCTCAAGTTTCTCCTCAGTTATCTACTATATGTGTTTTTAGAGAGGTGGTCCCAGCAATTGGTGGTCCTTTTTGTCAGCCCCAGTTCAAAACTTTCTGAGTACTTCTAGAGTTAGTGCTTCCCATTATCCTGGTGCAGCTGTATCTTTGACAAACCTTGAAGTGTATCCTCTCTGCTATGATCACCTGTAAGGCTAGGCTGGCTCCTAAGAATGCAAATCTAATCTACCATGATAAGAATCACTCTGAACCTTGTGGTAATCCCCAGAATATGTGACAGAATAGATTAAATACCAATGTGTATGTATATATGTATGTATATATGTATGTATCATTTTTACAACCAAAAGACAACTGAGTGAAATGATCTTAGGGGATCTTTCTAACTTCAGGTTTCTAGAGTGTCATTTACTATTAACAATCAAAATAGTAATTTCATGGATTAACCAGTTTGCCTGAACTTGACATGAGCTAGAGTCATCTGAACAAAGGTGACCTCAAGTGAGAAATTGTCTCAATCAAATTGATCCACAAGCTTGTTTGTGGGGACACTTTCTAGATTAATGATGAGTTTGGGAAGACCAGGCCTCTGTGGGCAGTTGATTGTGAGATGTATAAGACAGCAAGCCAAGAAGGTCACAGAAATCAAGCCATCAAGCAACGTTCTTCCACGATCTCTGCTTCAGTTCCTGCCTACGGATTGCTGCATTGAGTTCCGATCTTGACTTTCCTCAGTGAGGCATTGTGGACAAGGAGTTCTATGATGAAATAAACCCTTTTCTCCCCTAAGTTGCTTTTGGCAAGTGTTTTATCACAGCAATAAAAGCTAGGACAGGTACCTGTGTGTCAGGGATAAAGCTCTGTAATCTAATGTATGCACTCCTTTATTCAGATGTTAAATAACTGTACTGTGTAAGTACTAGGGCTGTCATCAAACAAGAGCCTACAGAATAGGAAAAGATTTTCACCAATCCTACAAGTGATAGAGAACTGATCTCTAAAATATATAGAGAATTCAAGAAACTAGAGCCCCAAACCCTGAATAACTCAATCAAAAAATGGGGTTCAGAACTAAAAAGGGAATTCTCACCAGAAGAATTACAAATGGCTGAGAGGCACTTGAAAAAGTGCTCAACATCTTTAGCCATCAGAGAAATGCAAATCAAAACAACTTTGAGATACCACCTGACACCTGTTAGATTGGCTAAGATAAAAGACACAGATGACAGCCTATGCTGGAGAGGTTGCAGAGCAAGGGGAACACTCCTCCATTGTTGGTGGGAGTGTAAGCTTGTTCAGCCACTATGGAATGCACTATGACGGTTTCTCAGAAAACTGGGAATCAATCTCCCCAAGGATCCAGCAATACCACTTCTGGGTGTATACTCTAAAGGTGCACAGTCGCACTCCAAAGGCATTAGCTCAACTATATTCATAGCAGCATTATTTGTAGTAGCAAGAACCTTGAAACAACCTAGATGTCCCTCAACTGAAGAATGGATTAACAAACTGTGGTACATCTACACAATGGAGTACTACTCAGCAGTAAGAAAAAATGATATCCTAAAATTTGCAGGCAAATGGATGGATTTGGAGAATATCTTCCTGAGTGAGATATCACAAACTCAGAAAGATAAGCAGGGGATGTACTCACTCATTAGTGGACTATAAACAAAAAAGCAAAAAGCAAAGCATGTCCAAGCTGCAAACCACAAACACTGAACAGCTTGGGATCTGAAACACCTTGGACCAGCACCTTGGATTCCACTCCCTCTAGAGGAACACCTCACCCAGTCTTGATGTTGGGGTGAGGAAACAGGATCTGCCAGGAGTGGATGCTGAACTAAGCCATATTAGGACCTTGGGACCTCCTGCCCTTTCTTGGGAGGAGATAAAGAGATATGGAGAAGAGAGAGTGACTGTAAGGGGCGGGAGGGGGAAGGGAGCTTGAACAGGGATATACATGGATAAAAAATATGTCTTTATTCATAATAAAAAAAGAAAATCACTCAGACATACAAGTCTTGTGTCTGAATGCCAAATCTGCACTTTTTATTCCTCTCGATGCCACATTTTATGCCTCCATGTGTTAAATATTGCAAGCCATGCATCTATAAATGCCTTAGCATGCATTATCAGCCTCTTTCTTCCTTCTCTACACTCTAGCAGTGAGCCCCTGGGTCCTCATCACCAGAGACCTAGCTCACCAGAGCTGCACCGATCATATTTATTTCTCCTCATCTCTCTATCATCATGTATTACAGGTGAATAAATAGAAAAGGCAGGGGGCAAAAAAACTATACATCAACTCCTGAAAAGAGTAAAGAGACCCACTACTCACTTGGGAGGTTGGATTAGAAAAGGACTGTCTGGTTATATTCATGACCTTTGGAAACTGTTCTCAAGCAGAGACAGCCAAGCCAATAATATTTAGAAAAATAACAAAATTTGACTGTATTTAGCTCTGCAGAAGAATCCTGCTGTTTGTTCATGGTTAAATATTGATGTCTCAGCTGTTTCTGGCTATCTGAGTGACAGGCTGTAGATTTGGTTAAATGGTTCACTACACAACCAATTTGGTTGAAAATACTTTTCTTTTTTAAACATTTTTATTAATTCTTCAATAACTTCATACATGAACACAATATACTTTTATAACATTCACCCCCAGACTTCCTCTAACTTCTCCCAAATTCACCCCTTATTCTCTTACTCCTGCCCTTCTTCATGCCTTTTTAAAAAATAATATACTGAGTCCAATTTGTGCTACCATCTAATCATGTGGTAGTGGGGGAGCATCTATTGGAGCCTGGTCAACCTATTTGGAGCACACCCTTAAAGCAAACTGACTCTCCATTCCCCAGAAGCACTCAACTGTCAACAGCTCCACAGCTTGTGGTGTATGCTTTTGAGTTAATATTCATGTTGGAATGTTAGCTAGCTTGATCTTGTGTAAGTCTTATGCAGGCAACCACAGTTGCTGTGATTCCATGAATGCAGAGGTTGCCAGAAGATAGTGTTTGGCTCTGGTCCTGCCTGACCTCTGGCTCTTATGATATTTCTTCACCCCTCCCTTTATACACAGTTTCTTGAGCCTTGCTGTGAGTGGTATGACCTAGATGTCCAATTTGTGGATGAGCATTTCATGGACACTTATTTTATGTCCTTTGACCAGGTGTGAGTTTCTGCATTAACTGCCACTTAGTGCACAGAGAAACTTCTCTGATGAGATCTGAGAGTTGTACTAATCTGTAAGCAAAGAGACACAAATTTAGAGAAAAGTTTGATACTATGTCCATCTAGCAGACCAATAGCAGTAGTTTCATCCCTAGGGCTCATGTGCTCCCTAACCATGGGATCTTGGACAGATTGCATTTCCAGGAATATGTATCCACCTATGGAGCAAGTCTTAAATACAATTAGAAAACAGTTATCCTCATATTATTTGTGCCATAATTACAACCAATGGGCATATCTTGTCATGTTAGCCACTGTGTAGCTCACAGAGTTCATGGGTGAATAAGGCTGTTAACTACGTTTCTCCCCTAGTAGTCTGTATATCACCTCCCAGTACCAGGAAAGTTAAACAGCAAGCTTCCTGGTCAGTACCAACTTGATTTACCCATGTCCTGTGACCAAAATGTATAGTGTCTTTAGTGTCTTCAGCAATTGCCTATGTGGAAGTTAGAGGTATAGACCCCATTTACAGCTAAAGTGAATGTGTACATTCACAAACACATGAGAAAGCCACGAAGAAAAGTTTTTCCCTTATCACATAGCATGTTACTAGCAGGGCCAGACCTTGACCTAGACTCCAGCTACTGCTGCTATTTAAGAGAAATGAGACTTGAGCTGCGAGCAAAGGCTTGCTAAAAGGTACATGAACACGAGCAAGGCTCATCTGCTTGCATTGCTTCCATCTCATATACTCCTACTCAGGTGTTGGCTTTGATTAGACAGTTTAGTCATTCAGGGGTTTCATGTCTCAGTTGTGTAAGAAGTGGAACATTCTTAAATTTTCAATACTTCATGACACTTTTCTATATTATATCTTTATTGGATGTTTCATACAAACACACACACACACACACACACACACACACACACACACACACATTTCTCCAAGTTTCTAGAGATTTTCCAGAGCTTCCCTAAAATGAAGATTGGCTGATGTAGGTGAGAGCTGTTGACATCGACTGGAATGGGCGACATCTCATCTGGTCAAACAAGCTACCTTTGTGTTTTTTGTTTTACTAACAAGGTTTATTCAGGGCCAGTTATTTTTTCAACTCCTTTATTTGTTTCTCTATTATTCTCTATCTTATTCAACTGTTATTTGGAACAAAACACTTGTCACCTTTTCTTTTATTTTCATAATATTTTATTGCATCTTTTTGTGTCACAAAATAGTATTGTTTAAGTCAGGATTTTATACTGTTACAAGGGAGTCATGTCTTACCTCTTAGGGATTTGTTTTGTCTAACATCATACTACTAACTCCATAAACACTGTTGTTTATGACTCATTCACTCATTTTGACAGCCATGTGACAGGCCAGCATTATATACCATATAGGCATACTATAGCTTACTTATCCTGGTCCACAATAATAGGAGTTCAAGTTGGTTATATTTGAGCTTGAAAATTCAGTAATTGACTCTTTTTTTCTCACATTATTTATGTGGCTCTACTCTGAGGTGATTAATGCTCTGTGACGAATCTCTTTGAATGGGTAATAGAGTAACAAGAAATAGCTGGTAAGAAAATACAAATTTATTAATATTTCAAAAGTTATCCAGATTTGGCCAGATAGATGGTTCAGCAGTTAAGAGCAGTTTCTCTTCTTTCAGGAGACCTGAGTTTGGGTTCCCAGAACCCATTTTAAGCAGCTTGAAAGTGTCTGTAACTCTAGCTTCAGGATATCGGATTCCACTGGCCACCTCGAGCACTGTACTCATCTCCATAAATCCATACATAGCCATATAATTTAAAAGAATAAAGCATTTTTTAAAAATCCAGATTCAAACTCAAGGGGTTTACCTTAATGATACCCTAACATTGGTCCAAAAGATCAGTGTTAGGGGAGAGGAGAATGGAGATGCCTACCTGCCATTAAGCCCATGTACTTAACATCTCGAAGTACAGGCTTTGCAGAAACATTGTCCTTGTACTAAAAATACCCTACATGAGTGGGATAGTGCATTTCCCTCACCCCTGTGGAGGAATAGTGTAAGTGGGTTAGGGAAAGTTAAGAAATAATGTCCCTGGCACACCCACACAGTTGGCACTCTTCAGTCATGTTTTAGATTACCTTTCCAAGCACCAAAGAACATTGACTGCTAAAGTTCCACTATCATTAGTGCTAATGCAATTGGAATCTAGATTTCTTTACACATTTCCTTTCCTCTGTCACTATGAAGCACACTATGATACTGACAAGTGTCACTTAGAGATAAGATACTGAAAACAAGTAATTTTCCTGGAGATTCAGGGTGTAAAATGTGTTTATAAAAGGAAAGAAAGTTTAGATAGTATACAAAATTATATAAAGATTCAGTTTGCTTTGAGGATCTTTTTTCTTTTTATTTGCCCAGTCTCCAGCTTATAAATGCTGATTTGGGGAAAATATCAAGGAGCTTGGTGGGGTGAGGGTGGTGTACATGATACTATTTTAATTTTTCAGCAAGTGGGCAGTTAGCTTCCTAGTCATTTAACTGCTAGTTTCCCAAAGTTAATTTAAAAAATCTTCCAAATGATACCATATGCTTGCATATGGTGGACTGTCATATTTGTTTCAAATAAAAACCATATTGAAAATTATTTGAGGACAGTATTTTTTCTTGATCACCAGGTCTCCTCCAATACTGTGCTTATAGAAAATCAGACTTGAAACTGGTAGTGCTTCATTATATTTTAATAAATATTTAGTTTGGATTAATATTACACTTACAAAAAGGCTGTAAATGCAATTTTATATTTATAAGAAAGATATAAAAGAAGTAAGTTATCATATACACGCTTCTTAATTAACCATATATTATATGGTATATTGGCATGTGTATTAAAATTAATAGATTAATATTGATATGTGATTAAATTCTAGCTTTTATTAAACTTTCCCCACTAGCATTCTTTCTGTATTCTGGGATTCTATTCATGTTACAACAGTGCATTTAGAAAATTGCATGTTAAATAGAGGAGAGCCAACAAATTATAAATGAGAGAAGGCTATGTCCTAAGCATATCATTTGGTGATTTCTTTATGAATATATAATGGAATGACAACAGAAAGGGACATCAATGGAGTGACAGAAAAAATATTAGTTTATATTTAGAATGGCCTTTGAAGCTTCTAGTTGAGTAACTGTTTTCTCATGTCCTGTGTGACACAAGTGCATAGTGTATTCAGCAATAGGGTCTTACTATCACATCTGGAGGGTAACAACAGCGATGGCAGTAGCCTGTATTGTTTGCAGAAGGTCTCTGGAAACCCCTTGACCAGTAACTCAAAAGGAAGTATTGACACTCTGCCAGTGAACTTTTGGTTTGACAACCTATGGTGTCTGAGAGACATGTTATTCCTTTTATATGGTATCCCCATTTAAACTTATATAATATATATCATAATAAATTATATTAGGAAGTTTATAAAACAATGGGTTTTCTTTTTGTTTGAAAGTTTTTTTTACATACCAACCACTGTTCCCTCTCCTACTCCTAGTCATCCTCCACCTTCCCTCACCCCATCCCCCATCCAACTATCCACTTATCGGAGAGGGCAAGGATTCCCAGGGTGAGTCAATGTGGTCTGGCATATTTAGTTGAGGTCGGACCAAGTCCCTCCTCCCAGTATCAAGGCTGAGCAAGGTATTCCTCTGTAGGGAATGGGCTCCAAAATGGCAGCTCATGCACTAGGAATAAATAATTGTCCCACAGCTAGAGGCCCCACAAACTGCCCATGCCATTCAGTGAGTGTTCATATGACTTTTTTCAAACATCTTTAGTGTTAGCTATCTCCCTTTCACCCTGAACTATTCCCTTCCTAACTTAATCTACAATCCTTAATTCCACTTGTGTTCTACTATCAGTCCTTCAATATTTTCTTGCTATTCCTAATAGCACCTTCTTAGCCCATTTAGCCTTTTTATAGTCTCCCTAACTTCTACAGGAACTCTGATTTATATACACAAATCTAAATATTTGAAGCTAAGATCCTAATGTGAGAAAGAACATGTGCAGTTTGTCTTTATGAATCTAAGTTATCTCAATCAGTGTGAGTATTTGCAGTTACATTCCCTTACCTTTAAGTTTCATGGTTTAATTTTTCTCTATAGCTAACTAAATTTCTAATATGATTAGGTACTGCACATTTCTTTATTCATCACTTGATAAACATCTACTTTGTTTCTATGTCATAGGTACTATGAACAGAGAAGCAATGGATGAAGATGACCTAGTATCTCTGTATAGGATATGGAATCATTTGGATATACTTAGGAGTAGTATAGTTGAGTTATATGGTGGCTATTCTAACTTCTGGAAGGAACACCACACTGATTTCCATAGTGGCTACAATTTTTACTCCTGTCAACACTGAATAAAGGCTCGTTTTCCCATGCAATCTCATCAGCATGTGTTGTTTTTTGTTTTCTTGGTTTTAGCCAATTGTACCAGAGTAATAAGAAAACCCAAAGTAGTATTAATTTGTAAAGATGATATTTATACTTCTGAGGGAGAAAAGTCATTAACACTGTTAACCAGCAGTGAACCAAATGAGGTTCAATAATGACTGTCCTTGGATTTTTTTCTCATTGATGCAATAGTGATGTGAATGTTATGATGGTAACCATTCACTTTATGGTTGATATAAGGCCTGCTGGATAGTACAGAACTCATGTCTAGTATAGTAAACTGAAGCAAGAGTCCATGGTTAGGTAAGTCATAGTCCCCAGGAGAGAACCTAATTCTATTCTATTTCTTTCCTAAATAGACAGTATCAAACTAACTTTTAAATATTTACCTTTATATTCATTAACTAATTAGTATAGCCTTTAATTTTCATCAGGGGACATTCTTTTTGGATTGGATAATGGTTAATATAGAGATTTGCAGTTGATTAAAATATAGAGAATAAATGACTATGGAGTACTCAGCCTTAATGGGACATCTCTACTATACCCTATTCCCACAAAGCAAATGTTATCATGGAAGAGGGGCAGAAGGATTTTTTTTTATTTTCTTCATTTCTTTCTTTTTTTTCCTTCTTTATTTTGTATTTATCAAAAAAACAGTAAAAAGAATTTAAAAATGCCGAAGAGTTAAAAATAACTATACAGAGGATAATAATCATAAGCATGGCTTATCAAGGGTGGAAATGCAAATAAGATTACTACACATATATTTTCTTTGTGTTCAGCTTTCCCTCTGAATTTTTTTTTCCATCCCTGTATATCCTTAATGAAAGTCTCTTCCCCCTCCCACCACATTTGATCATTTTTCTTCTCTGCAACTCCCCATCCCCTCCCTGGGCAGGGAGCAGACAGTCCTATGGTCACACTGGCCCAACAATGCTTGGATCAGTCTTCACTCCCGGCCAAATCCAGTTTTGTCCCCCCTCCCTCAAGAGTGAGTCAGGTGTTCCTATAGATGGACTGGGGTTTGAAGGGTCAGTCCAGGGTGTTTCTGA